>KZ505964.1:141202-241049 GCA_002844005.1 Limosa lapponica baueri
ACGGAGGGGGTGACAGAGGGACGTGTGATGGGGAATGGAGGGCTGACAGAAGGACGTGTGATGGGGAATGGAGGTGGGGGTGGGAAGCTGCCGTGACACTTCCAAAGCATTCAACCTGTTTGGTCCCGATACCAGCCCCACTGGTGACACCCAAACCAGGGAGGGGAGTAGGGGGAGCGCTTCCACAGGGGATTTCTGCCAGTGGGTGCTGGTGACCGCGGTCACCAAAGGGGAGAAGGGAAAGGAGCTCGAGGGGGACGCGGCTTCTTCCTGCCCTGGCTTTGCCGGCTCGAGCCAGCAGAAATGATTCATTTGCAACACGTGTGCTGGTTATTTGTATTTAATCCAGTTTCATCAAGGTGAATTAGTAAAATTTGCAGTCTCGGGTTAAATGCTATGACGCCGGTAAGAAGAGAAAAGTTTGAAAGAAGATAAATCAATTCCCACAGCATCCCTCCAGCTGCCCTGAGGTCACAGGGGGGCTCCAGGACAACGTCCCTGCCTGTGGTTGTCCCCAAATGTCCCCTTCTCTTGGGAGTGGCTGGTGCAGCTGCAGCAGCACGGGCCCCTGGCTCCCTTGGGCACCTTGCTGGCAGCGAGTCCCGACTTCAAATCCCGACTGAATCTCTCGGGGGGGGCCATGTGCATAAGAGGAACACTGCCGCCGTCTGGGCTGGAGCTGGGTTCAGAGAGTCCCCTCAGTCCCTCCAGAGAAAATTATTTTATTAATAAAATACAGGCGTGGGCCAGGAGATGTAAACATGGCAGCCTGACACACAGCCACCCAAGGACGTGAGGACAACGGGCCAAGATCAACACAGACACTTTCAGTGAGGGTTTTTTTTTAAATACATTTATTAACCAATGTTAACACATTAAATGACTCTATATATTGCTAGTCAGAGCAGCTTACAAAATGCCAGAATGCATCATAAACTGGACAGCCACAATGAATAATTACAATGTGCATAGTGGCTAAGCTCAACACTTTAATATAGCTTTATGATTTGCAGAAAAATTAATTTTAAATCATGATTCCTAAAACAATCAATTGTAATTTTACCTAAAACTTATACAAAACCAGGCCACAATCTTTTTTTTTTGTTTTGTTTTTTTTTTCTTTAAAACACACAGTTTTCACGCTGTAGTAACTTGGAAATGTGCAACCGTGTCAACAGAGACAAAAAAGCCAAAGTAACACGAATCTTACTTTCATGCAGCTATCAGTTAAATATTACATATTCTGGAATGATTTTACACCAAAAATATTTCCACAATAACTTGCTTTCATAGGGGTGGATCGAAGTTTTGGAACTTGTAAAGTAATCGAACAAGATTGATTTTTAGTTGTGAAGTGTTTTACAGTCACAACACAGAGGCGACAAAAGTTAATTACACATTTATCAGGCAATAACGTAGCTGTGGTAATACAAGTTACCATCTACTTACTATTTTTTCCAATCAACTTACCACTTAATTTCTGCAACGTATTGGGCATTATTTGGCAATATCTAGTCAATTAACTTATATCACCACTGTAAGTATAAAAGATCAGGATTTCAGTGGTAGTTCACAGAAGTGTTAGTTATATTTTCATCTTTACAATGACCCTGACAAATCCTAGAGAAAACTTTTTTAAAGGCTTTCCTCCTGATTCCTCAGCTTCCATCGTTCCATCATGTAATTGCTTTCAATAAATATCAAAGATCTAAATAAATATTTACAAATTATTCCTCTAACTTCTCAAAAAAATAGCTGGATGATTAATGGGCGTATGACTCAGTCTAAGACCAATCTTTGAAAGAAACTAAAATGCGGAGACACTTTAAAAGAAAAGCTATTTAAGTAAGCTTTACATCTATTTAAAAAATTGTCTCTGAACATGGATGCAATTCATATATCTATATATAAAACAAACAAAAAGAAAATCATTTTTCAACTATCGATCCATTCCTATTGGTAATGCTTCTTAATCCAGACATTCCGCAAAATACAGACTTTTTACAAATCACGGCATCTTTAATACAAGAAAATTAACATGCATTATTCTTCATTCTGAGTACAGTGATGGAGCTCATTATTAGGCAATGACCCATTACTACAAACATAACGGCTTCTGTGAAACTTAAGTGCTTTTTCTCCTTTTAGTATCAAGTTACAATGGACCAGGTGACACCAGATCATAGGCAGTCGAATGACACTGGATTGGGGAGGCCGAAGGGGGTGGGGGCGCAATAAAGAAATTTGTATGCCTCATAATTCCGTGTATGAATAAAGGTAGTTGGTTTTTTGTTGGTTTTTTGGCTTTTCTTATTCTTGTTACAAGCACTCATGTTAGGACAAAGATGAAATGTGCAAACTTCAAAATTTAAATATTCATTTTTCTCTAAGATCCAGCTCAGTAAAAGATTACCCCAGTTCCCTGTGATTTTAAACTACAAGATCAAAGCTAATATTTTGTTATAAAAGTTATATATTGAAAAGAAATAATGAAAATAAAACACAGTTGGGAAATATTTAAGAAAAAATACGCAGGACTAGCACCTGCTGTGTCAACCCTGTTCCCTAAATTCAATCATGTACCCACTGGTATAACCAATAGATAATGCCTTTAAACAGTAAAATTAAGCTGAACAAAACCAGCTCAACAAGGTTAAGAAATAAATGTTACATCAAGGTAGTATGCTTCGTTTTTCTGAAACAGTTCTATACTTCTTACATTCAGATCTAGTTCTTAAATGTTCCTTTTGTTAAACTTGCATGATTTTTTTTTTATTTTTAGATCTGCTGTTTTTAAAGATTAAAATCTCTGTAAAACCTAAAAATGTTTTAAAATTTGCTGAAAATGCAACAAATCCTCTAGTTTAAAATTATTTAAAGTAACCTGCTCCCACAGATGTTAAATTCATTTCGCCGACAAAATTTTGGAGGAGCATTCAACAGAAGATTGAAATTACTGTGCAAAATTTCTTTTACGAAAAGTGTTTAAAGGCTGGTGCAAAATGGGAAGCAAATTCTAAACAATTTTGGCTTCTTGGAAACAAAAACCGCTGTGTCTGAGAATAGCAATCATCGGGGTGGTTTTCTAGGGGAGGAGTAACTCTTTCATCTTTTCCTGCGGCAGGTACGTTTGTGTTCAGCATGCCAGTGCTCCTGCTGACACTTGATGGAGCAGTAGGAAGTGTTCCAGCAGCAGTGGTACATGGCCTCCTCTTCACAGTTGTAGCACTGGGGGGAACAAACAGGAGATTACCACCCTCGCAGGACCCCTCCTTCCCAACACAAGTGCTCTCACCTGCCCATGGATCCACCAGCGCACACAGAGCAATACTTCTCTTTTATTTATGCTCGGGGCAGCCCAAAGGCAGGAGGGCATTTTTCACACGTGCTGGGTAAAGCAGCGATCTTTAGCAAATCTGCACAATGCTTTCATATTTTCTGGAGTCTGGATTATTGCTTTTGAAAAAAATCATCTCTCATTTAAGAAAATTAATCTCTCAGGGCAGTGGACTGACATTTTTCAGCTACACAGTGCAGGAACCATCTTTCACCCTACATTTGTATAATGGCATCCTGATCTATGTCTTAAAAGCTACAATAAATCAAGCGGCACTTCTGGCGTGAACAGGTTCTGTGCAAGCTTGAAAAACCTGCGTTTCTGAGGTTTCTTTACAAGCCTGACCTTTCCAGAGGTTTCTGGGGAAGGTCCATTTTGGGCTAGGAAAATCTCAAAAGCCACAACAACATGATTGGAGAAAAGAATAATGCATTACCGAGTGGTTTGTTATGGCCCATTTAGGGTAGGTCTGCAAGGGGGCTACTGTCCTCGGGGATTGTTGGCTGCCAGAGAGCGCTGCCACCTGGTGAAAACAAAACCTCGTGCTGCGTTGGTGCTACTGAGAAAAGCAAGACGGAGCCTTTTCCATCAAGTCTTCCAGAAACCAGAGAAGGCCTGGCGTACACTGGATGGGTACCTGGGCTCGTGCCCCTTGTCATGCCTGCCAGGATGGCACAAAACTCCTGGAAGAAGAGATGCTGCACAGCCCGTGATTTCTGCAGAAACACCCGGTTCTGGGGAGTGCTGCAGCACAGAGGATTTCTACCCCAGGACACACAGAATGCCCCCAGTTTCCTGGTAGCTGGAAGGGCTACCTGGAAAATAACCCTGTGTCCTCTGAGGAACTAAAAAAAGGAAATCAACATGCTGGTCGATATCACTGGTGGTTAACAAGGAGATACAGCAGTCAGATGGGTGATGTGTCCTATCGCCAGGTGGACACTTGAGGGAGTGCTGCAAAAACTTGAGGGGAGTGCTTGAGGGAGTGCTGCAAAAACATTAACTCTCATTCTGACAAAATCTTGTAAAGCTCCGTGGCGTAGCTGCTAAAGGAGCCACTTACATTCAGCGCCCTTGAAAGCCAGGCTCTAATATTCTCAGATTTGTCCTTCTGAATTTGGTCTGCTCAAAATCAGAGAGTATCTTTATGAATTCAGTCTGAAATGCCTATCGCATGATGGGGAACAGAGGGAGGGGTATCGCACAGTCTGTGCAGGCTGCTATCAAACCATAGAACAACACGCAATTACAGAATGCCCTGTCTAGCCACAGCATTGATAATAAAACAGAGAATTACAAAGAAAACAAACCCAACTGCCTTAAAACAAAACAAAACCACAACAACTCTACACGCTCTAAAAGACAGATCCAAGAAAGCCCACATTTGCATTGGCTAAACCGATAGCTATTTATTTACATCAGCAGTAAAGGGACTGTCCTAGCTGCATGAGAAGGGAACCTCCCTGTTTTCCTTTTATAACTTAGCTCCAGGGAAGTTTATTTGTAGAAACGTCTGCAAACCAGTGTCCTCTCGAGAGCGGTTTTCCTGGTTTTTCATGTTGCTGGCTGCCCACAGGCCTGTGGGAACCATTAGGATCATCCGCTGGAAAGGTGCAGGAACAGCTGTGTCTCTCCATTACATACTGCGTGGGCCTCAGCCCAGAGACCAGCTCCACATCTGCTCGCTTGGAGAGATCAAAAAAAGCTAAGACAGGAGAGGACAACCGATCTGTGGGTCCTGCACTTCCCTTTACATATGCCGGCCATAAGTGTGGGACGTAAATCTCCACTTGCAAAAGGAAAATAGTGTCATCTAAGCTGGTACCAGCACGTGTGGCAGAGAAGGCAAAATGCCAGCTGGCCTCAGGCCTCCTCTTTCCTTTGTATTTTCCTCTTTCTAAGCGTTATCAATCACTTGGGCTTTTGTTTCAGACAGTACACATTACAGACAATGCTCATTCACTTGAAAACTATCTATTGCAAGTTAGAATAAATATACATGTAAATATAACTGAGAGAGACAGAAGTTAAAAATGAACTATAAAAATGAACCATGCACCAATTTAAATGAGGCTTATATGCAAATACAAGAACTAGGAAAAATAAAAAAAAGAAACAGTATCAAGATCGGCACTCCAGCCTGTGTTCTGGAGGCCATCAAATCGCATCATCTCATCATCGTTATTCCTGCCTTTAAATTTTTTCCTTTTGTTTGCTATTTACTTAAGGTACCTGTACTAAATCCAATTTTTCTGGAGGTATAAAAATGAAATTGGGTTAAACCAAGGGGACTGTGACCAGTTAGAGCAACAGAAAAATTTTGTTCTTTAACTATGTGTTAGGCTCCTGAGGGCTGGGAGCGCATCTTCTCCTGTGCCTGCACACCACACACCACCAGCGAAACAGTCCCTTCATCCTGACTGGATTTTTTTATTTTTTAGGTACGAGAAAAAAGACAAATATAGCGTGAATAATAGCAGCTGTATTCCCAAGCCGCGACATCCGCATTACACAAAACCAGAGGTCTCTGCTTCTAATTAAAAGCAAAGCCACCAAACCTCATTTAGTATGTGTGTTAATTACATGAGATTTTGGTAAGGAGGTATCATTATTATAATGGCAGCATACAAGAGCGGTACTAGACACCAGGGACTGTCATTAGTACCACCGAAGGAAAAATCACTGGGGAGTTGTGTAATTGGACCAAGTCCAGCTGCCTGAGGCTGTGTGCTGGCAGGCAGATCCATCAGCCTGAATGCAAAGGTGTTTATCCTCTCCCTCCCTCTCCTGCCACGTGCAAACCGGTTGCCTCTACGATGCCTTCATTTGAGGCGGTGATTGACAGATAGCTCTGGGGCCACAGAAACAGGCAAGACTGTCAAATGCTCTTTATATCTTTATTTGTCTTGCCCAGAAAGAGGCTTTATGCACATGATCATAAGATGTGGTAGCAGGGCACTCTCTGATTAGGCTAAAGGATACAGTAAAGGCACATTGGAGCAGATGAAAGTAAGTCTCAGGAGTCTCTTTCAAAAATTCTGCCTTCAAAAAAAACCCAAAAAGCAGCTATAGCTAAGCGTCCAGTCTCACAATCAAGTTACTGTGATTGAGTTACTGCGTATCAGCTGAATGGTGGCAACAGATGACATGTGCCCTCTTAACTTCTGACAGAAGAGAGCTAATTTGACTTAGTTCTATAGTGGGCAAAGGCAACTCAATTTCCCTCTCAAGTGCCACAGGCAAAAGCGTGCATGCAGACACCCGCAGCTGGGGATTCATTAAACACAGTAACTTGATCAAGTTGGAGACCTAAAGAACTCCTCTGGTCTGCAGAGACAGGACACAAGGAGGAATTTTCTAACTGACAGAGACCCAAGCACTGCAGTGTCATAACACCCACAGTAAAATCTCTGCGAGGAACAGAAACGAAGACTCTGCAGGAGCTCTGGCATTTGAAGTAATTCTTCTCTTTCGAAAAAACCAAACTCGTAACTGTGCTAGTCAGCAACCGATTCTTCGCCTTCGTATTTATTTCACTCTTCTGCAGAGCAGAGCTTTCTCTGCAGGGACTATCGTTTCATCTGTAAGAACAAGGACTAATGAGGCTGAACATAAACAAACAGCCCTTTATAGCGGAAGACAAACGGGGGCTGTGGGACGAGCCAGGGCTGGCTGTCCCCGGGCGGCGGTGGCGGTGGGACGACGGCTGTCCCTCGCTGCTCAGATCAGCGTGCCATCTTGTGGCAAGCCACCCGCTCAGCTGCATCTGGCAAAATCAAAGCTCAAAAGGAGGCGAGTAGAAAATCTTGTACCCACCCTTCCGTATTTTATAGACAGCAATTACAGTGCAGTGTGATTTCCTGAACGATGGCTTTCATTGCCTTTTCGCACGAAAATTAACGAAAGAAATAGCAAAGTCTGTGTGTGTGCCAGACTCACTGCTCCTCAGCATAACCCCCACTCTGTTATGGGCTACCAGCACGGTATTATTGCAATGTTTGAGTCGATGCTGTAACAGCCATGTGGGAGAACACACTACTGCCTTGAAAAGAAAACAGGAGACACGAAACAAACAAAAACAGGGAAAAGTTTGCAACATGTAACAGACTGGTATGTTAGATGCCTGTTTTCACTTTTCTAAAGGGCATACAAACACGGTTTTTGAAGGCAATGCTGCAGATGCGGGCTTAAGGACTGAACAAGGGAGGGAAATACATTTCAGAAAGTCACGTCTTAAATACAAAAGAACATAAAAGAGCTGCAGAAAAAGCTAGGAGAGGAAAAGGCCAAAAGGATATCACTACCAGCATTATTAGCAAGGGAATCCAAATTGATGCAGCCAGATATTGTACTCTCTGGGGCCTTGAGATCAAAGGAGTGTGAACATAATGCAAAACCTGTCTTATACAGAGTAAAAATGCATTTAGAAAAAAGTATTTTGATACTAACATCTGATGGAACTCAAGACAATGGTGCTGTTAACACTACTTAATTAAAATGGAAAGTAATCATAACTTCGAGTTGAAATTTGGGGGTTAAGAAAATTTGAAAGCAGTCATTTAAAGGAGAAAACCTTGAGGCTGAAAGACCAGTGAAAAAGCAGAGCAGTTAAAAGTAAGGAAGAAATCACCTTCCATTGCCCTGCAGTATGCATTTCCACTTATTCTTTTGTAATAAATTTTTTGACACTTACCCACTGCTTTTTCTTGGTCTGGGAAATCAGTTGCTTATGCTGGCCTGCTAGCTTCTTAATTTCTTCTAAAAATTCTTCTTTGCACTTCTCCTTTACCTGCTTACATTTTCTGTCCATCTCTCCTTGTGCGTTGGCCACAGCTTTATTTACAGCCTGCCTTTTCTCTTCTTCCATCTCTGTACGCAGCTGCCACAAGAAAGTCAGCAGAGCAAGTCAATGGACAGCTAGTGGAATAAAAGTATCTTCTTTAAACATCTATTCTTTAAACCTCTATTACTGATGTGATTGGAGGTCACATAATTAGAGATTTCTCCTATTTAGAAAATAAAAAGTTCTCTCCTTTAGAGTTCTAACAAAACTTCCATCCCATAAGAAACTTCCAAAATAAAAATATAACCATATTTCTATTCTACTAGGCATCTACAAAAACAGCTAAATAGGTTCCATGTATATTTTGTCAACGATCAGTTTACAAATTTACGAATTTATCATAGACAAAGATTTTGTCCCATCCAAATTACAACCGCATATAAATCTGCAGCAAGGGCACAATGGAAAACACAAAATAGAACATCGCTGAGTTCAGTAAGAGGTACCTTTTAGTATTCATTGTTGGTGGGATTCCTTTGCCTTTGCTCAGTTATCTAAAAGTTTGGTGTCTTAATCCTACAGGATTAACACCTAAACTCTCTGGGTTCATTCATAGTCCTTCATCCCGAAGGAAATTCATCTTGTCTTAAGACAGGTACTTAAGAGAGGTCAGACAAATCATCCTCAAATTGTCCTGCTCTCTCTAGCCAAATGTGACAAGCTCAGGCTTAGATATTGAACTTTAAACAGGTTTTCATTAGATCAGAAAATTAACAGAAATTTTCAGCGATCTATTTAATGTTTAGGTCAGAAGATTGAGAAAAGAGGAGTTATTTATGAATAGCATTTAAACAAAGCCATTGTTTACAACCACACTTGACAATGGAGACAAAGGCTTTGGAAATGGATACTCATGAATCAACAATTAGTTTCATTTTGGGATCACAAACTGATTTCACTGGACAAGAATCAAAAAAAGCAGGAGTTTTCTGTTTAAACTAAGGTCTTTTGGTAGAGAAATGGTCTAAAAAGCAATAATGAAGACTATTTTTATGTGGTCTCTTTGGAAAAGGGTTTTTATTCATTTTCTTAAGGGTGGATGTTACAAAAGTAGAAAAGAATGTGAAAAAAATCTACACTTCTCCACTCCTCAAACCAGAGCGTAGGTGGTGTTCGGCAAGTGTTACCTTTTCCACTGCCTCTCGCACAACTCTCTCAGTTTCTCTTTTGTGATCAGCTTTCATCCTGTCCTTGAAATCATTAAAGATTTTGGTGTATTTGTCATGGCACATGTTCTGACACACTCCATCATTACTGGTCTGGGTGCTCCGATGCAGCATTTTTGGAGAAGAGGCACTTAACTTCTTGGTCTGAGTTGAGACTGAAACTTTTTCAATGGGCTGAGGCATTGTGGGAATTTCCTGGCTTGAACTTACTGCTTCAGTTTCAGGTTCTGGCTCCTACAGAGAAAGAACAAACTTGTAAAAACCATATATCAAAATAGAACAAGTTAGCTTTCAGTTCTCCCTGGAGAAAAAAAAAAAAAGTTATATGACTAATGCCAGCATAATTATTGTGAAAGGTGTCCGTTGAAGACCTTTAGTAGTAAAGGTATGTCGGATCCCGGAGGAAAGCCAGCATGACAGTGGGTATGCTCTTTGCTCAGGCTTTTCTGACTCCAGAAGGAAGCACAGGTATGGCATCAGTGTGACATGCTCACCAGCCTTGCTTCCCAAAAAGTACCACCAACATCAGAGGCTATGCTGAATCACTGCATATCCCTTGGGATTACTAAAGGGTTGCTATAGATTTTTCCCCCTACCATTCTCCCTGAAGAGACTGTAGTTGCGTGGCCAATGTGCCTGAATTATTTTGGCAAACTCTGGACTTATTCTGGCCCAACAGGCTCCACTGAAGTCTGTAATATTCCACTGATTTCACAGAACTGCTGCAAAGATTGATTAGTACTTCAAAGGTGCTTTGAAGATGAAAGACTAATGAGTGTCTAAGTCTTGCTTCCAATAATATAGAACTAGACTTGGATGACCACAGAAGTTTTCTGTAATTACACAATTATCAAGAAAGAAATCATAGTTACTGTAGTGTACTGTACTGAATTTAGCTGCCTATGTTGTTACACTGTAACATCAGTTGTTCCTGCTCTTTAGGACAGATAGAAATAATATCCCTGCAAACTCTTATTGATATTTGAAGTGTCTGAAGAAACGGATGAACATTACTTGTTTGTTTGTTTGTTTGGACTTAGATTTTTTAAAGTTCTTTTAAGAGTGTACAGACAAAGCACACAGTCCTTGTAACACCAGACTTGGTCAGGACTGGACTTGGTGCTTGTCTGTGTGATGGGGCACTGCTCACACTGATCAAAAGGCTGACTGTGTATTCCTTTTTGCAACCAATTACTCCCTAATAGGTCACTGTGATGACTTCTGGATCACTGATCACATATGAGCAGAGCTAAGAAGGCAAATGTTAAGACATAAACGTTAAGACATATGACAGCATTTGCTTGACAGAAAACACAATAAAAACGATGAGACATCCTAAACTGTGGTCTCCCTGTCTTGCACTCAGATATAGTTTGTGCCCCAGGAAGAGCAAACTGTGTGTCACTGAAGGTGCCTTACCCTGTGGTATCAGACACAATGGGGAGGCAGGTACCCAGCTGTAAGGAGCGGCAATGTCTGTGTTTCAGGCACCAGGGCCATCCCACAGAACTCTGCTGCTAAACTTCCTGAGCCCTCCTCTGTAATGGAGTCCTGAGACCTCTTCCGAGAACTGTGCATATGTGCAACTTTTTCTTAGTGTTCAGCATGCAGCTGAAACAAGGCCAGGAAAAAGTAGTCAAAAGTTAGGAAATACGAGATTTATGGCTGCCTCAGGAACTGCCCCCTTGTGTACAAGCACAATAATGCAGTCCCTTGGTTACGCGGTGATTCAGTGAGCAAGTCGGATAAACAAGGAAGGAAGTTCCACAGACAAAGGTCGTTATTACATTTTATAAACTTAATATTCTTGATCATGCAAAATCCTTTATAATTTCTGCTGTTTATAGACTTAATAACTAGCCTGAATTCACCATTAAAAAACATATGTTGTAAGCGGACTGTTGATTTATTCATGGTACAGAATATTACCATGATGACACCAGTGGCTTGCACATGGGAGGTACAATTACGTTTGTTAGCAAGGAGGACCAAGCTATTGGGCTGGAAATTTCAAGATTAATACTGTAAAATCAGTAAAAGGTGACAGAAATTGAAGGAGTGTCTATTAAGATTTCAGGCTTTTTGTACTTTGCTATCTCTACAAACATGGTAATTGAGGTTACTTACTTCTTTCTTGAGTTCCATACTCTGGTTACGTCGTCCTTTCTTTGCTCTTGGTTCCTGAGTAACCTTCAGCTGTGAACATTAAGCAAAGCATACTGAATCATTCCAAAAAACAGTTCATGTAAGTAGCATTCACTGCAACATGACTGATGTACCTTTTATTTGTGAATATTTGCAATTATTTAGCAAATGAAAGTTGAATACTGTTCTTAAATGAAAGTGCACACAATAACCTTTCCACATTATCGCTGATGACTATGATTGCATGAAGGAACAAACTTCAGGAACAAGTTCTAACGTTCAATATGGATTTGCTAAAATACCCTTAACCATTCTTTTCTTCATTTCACACATGAGTTAAAACACTTGTTTTCTGGAATATTCTGGTATCAGTGACCCACAATTAGGCAGCAGATCTTGATGGAAGCCAGAAAACAGCAATAATTATAAACAGAATATATATATGTAAAGATGGTAAGATTATCCACACTTGTGATAATTGATTATAACTGTATGCTTGGAGGGGTACAAAACTTCGTGCTTTAGAATAAAAGCCAATCTCCAGCAATAGAAACAAGGGTGACATCTAAGTGAATGTTATATTATCTTACAGTGGCTTACAGAAAAGTTCTTACTCCTGTCTTTGAAGCATCCAGGACTAGCTAGTGTCAGCAACAGGATACTGCAGGCTACTGCACAGCACCGAGTTTTACACTACTCTTATGTTCCTGTATGTGGGAAACCAGTGAAACAGGTATAAACATTAACCAAGTGAAGGATGAACATCTGGGGTGGAACACAAAATATACACAAAGACACTTCTGAAAAACTGGGAAAATGACACTGTTATCTTTCCTAACTATTATTTGTGACCGTTTTCCTGTTTCATCATACATCATTGCATGACTGCATACATGACATTAAATAAAGGGGCTACAGAGGGTTAGCTAAGCAAACTAGACTAAAAAACCCTAAAATCACTTTGATAAGGAGCATCCCATTAAATCAACATCCAGTTTTATAAGCTTTAAGTTTTTTAGCTACAAATTGGATGACAGACCTGTTTGACAAAAGGGCAAAGGAAGAGGGTCAAAACACGCTGATTTTTTATAATATAGACTTATAGAGAGGATAGTGGTTTTAAATGAGGAAAGAAGATGTTGCCAGGGAAAAGGCTGCCAAAAGTACAGAGAAGCACACTGCAAACTATGAAAATCTTACTGCCAAGTTAGTAATAGTGAATATATAACACCCTCTTGGACAATGAATGACTAGCAAGGTTCAGTTGCGATAAGGGAATTTCCATATGGCAATGCAAAGTTTTGTATCTTGGCCCTTTGTGCTTTTCACCTTTGTTAAAAGTAATACAATTTTTCTTGTTTTGCAGAATTATTTTTAATTACTTTAATCAGTTGCTGGTCACATGGTCCTCAAGTGCAACGTTTGCACCTAACTTTAGTTGAACTCGCTGAAAATGTCATGATTGGTGTTACTCAGGGATCCGTAACCCAGAATATAGTCCAAAGTGAACATACTCCAGCTGTGAAAAGGCTGAACAGCTACAGGGCTGTCCCTTGATGGGAGTCCAAGAAGGCAGTGTTGCAGTCTATCTGATATCCATGACATTTAACTTGAACATTCCTATTTAACTTTAGAAATCTTGGTCTGTCTCATCAAGGTGCTGTAGGTGACAAACATTTTAAAACTTCCAGAGGTCATCCAAGAAA
Organism: Limosa lapponica baueri; assembly: GCA_002844005.1. Lineage (NCBI taxonomy): Eukaryota > Metazoa > Chordata > Aves > Charadriiformes > Scolopacidae > Limosa > Limosa lapponica. The sequence goes on from KZ505964.1 coordinate 154,400, forward strand.
CTGAGGAAAGAGGAAAACTCTATATTCTTGTTATTACTGAGTCACAAAACATAGGGAAAATAAGCATTTGAACCCTCTTGTCACCACAAAATTGCAGACAGAGCACAAGGTTATTTTAATAGCAGATTAATCAAAAATATGTCATCTTTGTACCCTTTAATAAATTGCCCTGATTGCTAACATTGTGGCAGCACTCACCTGCTCATTGCTGGTAGAAGAGATACTCGACTCTGCCTCCTCTTCCCCTTTATCCTCATTCTTTGATTTCCAGAATCTTCCCTCACGAAGAAAACGCTGGTGCAGTTCCAGCTCATCACAGGCCTTCTTCCACCCCATACTGCGCTTCACATGCAGCCGATGGATGTTCACTGTGATATCTTGAATGTTTTCAGAGGGGATCCAGGCCCTTTTGAATATACAGTACATGAAGATTCAGAAATCTTAAATACAGATAAGGGTTCTTGACCTGAGAAACTGACTTCAAAAGCAGTTTTTCACAGTGGCCAATCACTGAAAACTCCTTTTTACTCAGAATTTTTGTATATTCAACGCATTTGAAAAAACACGGACTGCACACCATTAGACATTTGTGTTATTCTAAGCACTTGTTAGCTATGGGTGCTGTGGCTGAAAGTCTCATTTTTGGTGAGCCACAAACCTCCCCCAGCACCACCAGCAGTCACATCTCCTACCTGCTCTCTTGCTAAATTCCCCAAGTCAGACCCAGAAACATCTTTACTGAGGGTTCGTATGCTAAGTTAGCCAAGTTAGCCCTTGATCTCTTTGCTAAAAGCGTCAAGGAATGTACCAAATTATCACCTTGAACAGAGATATTTTGTAGTTTTGGCCCCTGTCTATCAGGACTGAACTCATGTGGGGACTGTCATGTTCTTTTGGACTGAATTCATGCCAGTAATTTGGTTCCAAAGGTACTTTGTCCTCTTAAATATTTTCAGAGAGTCCTCATAGAGTGAGATGGGCAGCTCTTGACATTTTGAAAGGTTATACCAAGTAGCGCTGGACATTAAAGAAAAATAGTCACTGTCATACACATCTACATAACAGAGTAAATACTGTAACAAATTAAATGTCTGTGATGAGATTCTCAGTTCTTGCAATATCAATTTCATTTTCACAATGTCAGGGAAACAATGCTAATTTACACCAACCAGGAATTTGGCCTTTTGTCCAAGTCCAGCACAGTAACTAAGCACTGGCACTCCAATAAAATGTATTTTACCTATTCTATCAGCACACATTTAAGAAGTTGCAAGGATCTCATCCCACAAGTGTCATGTTACTTTTTAAAATAGTTTGAAGCTGTGCAAACTTAATGCCAAAAGTACTAATGAGATAAGCTGCATTTACAAACAGATTCACGGTAAATCGTTCTGTGATTGTGACACAAATAAAGATCCTTCATCCATTTTATGCCTATTATAAAATCTTGGTAGTTCATATAACAAATGAAAACATGTTATGTACTGTGCAAGTTACATGAAAAGCAATTTAAATAAACAGCCTCGTAAAACACTGTTACGGAATTGTCTAGGCCCTTTTGGGATGCACCAAAGTATACCACCGTCCCAACAACCATGAATTACTTTGCAAATGTTTTCTCTCCTCACATTATAGGCATATAAATCAAACAGCAAAAAAAAATCAGTACATCCATTGTAGTAACACTACTATAACCCTTCCCAACCACTGGAGATGGAAGTAAAAGCTGATCTCTAAGAGTGAAGCTTCCAATGTAAAGAGTTGTTCTCGGAAATTGCAAATGGGCTCACAGCAGGAGCTCCATCAATGTTCTAGCAGCAAGACAGAAACATTTGTGATGTGTATTATATTACTAAAACACAAAATTGCAATGTGCCTCTTCAGAACAGAAAATTGCACCGAGTCAATGCTGCTGGTAGTAAGAGTACATTTCTGTCCAATTTTCCCCTTGGCCTGGATTAGCAGGCTGCTACTGATTTGAAGAAACAGTTGAAGTTCACTTGCTTTCTTTAATTAAAATGGCATTAAGTAAAATCCCTATGGCAACTGTGGAAAGGGAATCTCTGAGCCATTTGGCAACTTCAGATGTGTTAGACTAAGCTTTAAATTTTCTGAAACGATTATGGCAAAGTACTCAGTCTTTCTAATGTTGGCAACTAGCTGAGCCAGGATTTACAACATGATAAATGAGATAAATTCTTTTAAGTTTTGTTTGTAAAAAGCAGCACATGGAATTAATAAATTACCTTTGGTGGTGATGGCCAAAAAAGCGAACATCAACTTGATTGTCCTCTTTCTGCATGACTTTGGCTGGCCAAAACCCAAAGCCTTTCATTTTGGCCCAAACCAACTCATGATTAGGTATCTGGAAAAAATGTTGTATTTATTATTGGACATGAAGTATTATTTTGATTTCTCCTACAAATATTTTTCTGTAATACTACACTAGTATCTTAAGAATATGGTTGCTGTTTATGTCTAGTGCTATTTTCATTTTTATCTTCTTACAATACGTATTTCCTTGTTAGATGTATTGCTTGGATCAAAGTTAAACAAATACAAAGTCTGAAAAGGGTGTAACTGTCTACTGAAAAGGGAGATCTTAAGTAGCCCAAAAATTAAACTTGTCTTTATAGCTTCATCCAGGAGCAGAATTTTATTTCTGTAAGCTCCGTATTTTCTTGTGAGACTGTTGTAACTGGTTGATAACCAAGTTTTAGAACCTATATTGTTCGAGCTTTGAACTTCGATCAACATTTCACTTGTGTAAAGTACCTAGGCTTACAGAGTCTTAACCATGCTTTTGAAGCAAGCCTACTCAAACGGAATATTCAAGGCATTAATGACACCAAAACTGCAGGCTTTTATACAGAAAAGCAAACAAATAAAATCTGTGTGAGCAACATACGCAAGGATAGCAGAACCAATTGTCAGGTCGTGCGTTTGACAAATAGAAACAGTTCTTGCAAAGCTGCAGTTCATCCAGCTGGGGGGAAAAAAAAAAAGGTAAATAAGCCGAAAAAGTCCTATTTATATATTGACTTCAGTAGTATCTTTCTCTCTTAGAACAGTAACATTTTTCAGCCTTGCTTGCTAATTTGCTGCAGTTACTTCTGCCTGTGCAAACTAGAGGTGTGAAACTTAGGTGAGCTGAGAGTGGATAAAGACAAGCTGCAGAAACATTATTCATGTTTTGGAAAAACAAGGCAGAGGGAGAAGACTAATTAAATTCTTAATGATTTATTATAGATGAAATACAAAGAATAGTTCTTTAAATTAATCAAATAGTTAAAGTACATTCTGAAAAAAGCAATTCAACTGTACAAATGGAGAAAGTGTAACAGCTCCTCTAGCTTTATTTTTTGGTCTCCTCTGAATGTTGAGAAATGTTTCAATGCCAATTACAGAATTTGGTAGGAATCTCACCTCAGATTCAATTTATATTAGCAAGTATAACAATTTCTAGTCCAACTACGCATTCCTAGATTATTTTCAAAACTAAAATTTGAATATTTCCAAATGATAGTCTAGTTGTAGAAAAAAAAAAAAAGAAGAAGAATAAGGAATTCTGAATCAGTTGTTAGAAAGTTAGTGGAAAATTTATAACCAACTTCACACCCTTTTAATTTTTGTAATACAAAGACTAATTTTCTTAGATTCTGAAATGAAAATCAAGTATCTTGTCTACATCTTGGTTATTTGGTTCTACTTACTTCATGACATGTGTCTTTGTAAAGCATCCTTGCAATATCAGCTTGTTCACTGTCCGCTATAAAATGAAAAATAAATGGTATGAACAAAGATTTGCAGCTGTCATTGCTATGCTTTTCATGCTACAATTGTCTTGCTTGAGAATACAAAACATAATTTAGTCACTTGGATAACCCTTCCCTTTAAAATTTTCTAACAATCAGTTCTCTATTTGTTTTCTCTTTCATATTTATATGCAAAAATACTGTTGGGAGCTTTTAAACTGAACAATACAAGTACACATCTGTGGAGCAGCAGCAGGGAGACAGGGTTGCTCCTAATACGGATCCAGTTTCTTTCTCTGCTACTGTCTTAATGACACACTGCAATTGTCCTAAAACACTGTGCTCTGCTATCACCACTTGACAGAAGCGGGGTACAATCATGTAAGTATTTCTGCTCAGAGTAATGCTTCACAGACTAGTGATCACTATGTGTTTCCCTTTACACCTGTGTATTTCTCTATTAGCACATTCACATCTCTCCGTACCAACAACAGCATGGATCTCCTGATGCTGTAAATGCTGTAAAACCCTCCTCCCAGTGTCCCTGCTGTGGGCTGTGTTTGCAGGGGAGAACCACATCCTTCCTGAAACGACGGCTCTAGAGAACCTTGTTACAGGACCTGGCTATAGCTTCTGGACGTGGTGGTGGTGTTTTTCTACTTCCAATCAGACTGTTCCACCATTTCAAACTGCATCAGTAGGACACTTCAAGTGTGGATATCGATATATTTGCTGTCGCAATATGGCAGACATTGCCCACAAGTGAAAAATACGTATCTATAGTCCATGTTTCTGCTGACACAGCACATCAGAGATCAGACCTCTTTCCACCCTTGAACAACATATGTATACTGGCAGAAAACTGCAGTACAGACTGGCTTATGACTTAGGCTGCATAAGAAATAGTGCAAATTCCCACTAACAGGTTTAGCCAGGGAGGATGGAAATAGTTGTGTAGTAAGTGGCCCAGAAAAGACCCTGCAAAGTCCTCTTGCAGCTTACTTTGATTTGTAAGGGTTCTCAACTGACCTCATCCACGCTTAAGATTATCTAATACCAAATTTGAGCCTGAACTTGTGAGTTTCCTACAGATACAGATAAATCAAATAAAGTAAGCAGTAAATGTAGTACTTTACCTCCATAGAAAATCACTGTATTGTGTAGAAGCAGCTGAGCATCTGCTTTGAACTCCTCATAACTCCTGTACTTTCCTTCATTTACTTTCTACACAAAAGAAAACATAGGACTGTGAAAAAACTGTTAAAATGCTGTACCTGTTTTATGTAGAGAAGCTTTCACGGAAATCTGCATTATGCAACACAGATCAGACACTGCTTTTCCTGCATACAGAAGGAATACTTACAACTCTTTGACGTGGTTTGTTAATACCTGACCGCTGGTTGCATTGGTCCCTTTATGCAATGCCCAGAAGTAAAACAAATGCTTTAATACTTGACTAAATTTTTAAAAAATTATCTTGGTTATAACAAGGTGAATCTGAGTAGCTTCATCATAAGGTGTGGCCCAGAACACTTGTTAACATTAAATGTATTCCCTGAGGTGAAGATTTTGTACCTTAAAATACCAGCTATTTTCAAATCAATGTTGACTGCCTTTATGCTTCTGGGATCTTCCCTTGACAGTCAGTGTTTTTCCAATGAAAGCTGATTGCCGTAGTCTTCCAAACTCATAACAAATGCCTACATGGAGCCATGCAGTTTGTTTTCCCAGTATGGTCTTTTGTCTGATAAGTAATGCAGCATTTTCAGTTGTGCTCTGTCAAGAACACCTATGAGAATTCCCATCATCAAACAAAACATCATCAGTTTCTAGGATGTTATCAAGGCCAAAAAACCTTCTGCGGAAGCAGATGGAGGTGAACGAGTGAAAGGAAGGCCTAACCTGTTGGTCTCCAAAACTGCCAGTGAAGCTATTCTTTATCCATGTGTTTCAATAACAATAATAAAACAAGGGCTTTTCACATCTATGGTTGTAAAGGGCAATATACTCTACAGCACTCCATAGTAATCCAATTGCAGCAATGAATTAAGATGAATATGCTGTTCATTTTGGTCATGTGCAGCTGATTTATATGAGTCATGGTCAGACCTCTGGTTCAGAAAAAAAGGACAACATATTTACTAGTACTTTATTTTTGGAACAATTAATGCAAAACAGATGTTTTAAGTGAGTCTTGTTTTTTTCGTGATCAACAAAATGGTTAGTTCTTTATGAATCATTTAATGTTTATAAAGTTGCCACCTACACAAGGCCTTAATGACTAAAATTGGAATATGGTCAAAAAACCTTGGGACAGACATGCAAACATGGGCAGTAAAGTCCATGTTCAGAGACTTAGATAAAGGGTGCTTTCTCTAAAGATTTCAGCTACCTACACCTCATAGTAAAATCTTACTACAAAAGGAACTGAAGATACTCTATGCCTGAAAAATAGGCATCACAAGTTTTATTTACTTATGGGGAAATGTTTGAAATTTTAAGGTCCCATATCCAATGCTGGATACAATACTGAAATACTGACCATAAGCAGAATTAAACAGGATTAGCGCTTTAGTCCTTAAGGTTTATCTTCAGTGTTAAAAGACACCATAAACAGCGTGTAAGTTAGAAAGCAAGTCACTCTACCTCTTGTATAGTAGGAACATCAACAGCTGAGTGCACCAGCCTTCTATACATTGGATGTTTGTTGTCCTTCCCTTTCTTGTTTAGATCTATAGCCTGAAAGGATCATAAGACAGTGTAAGTAACCGCATTTAGAATCTGCTTAAAACACGCAAAAAAAGATGAAAATAAACGCAATAGTTTGGAATATTTCAGGTGGGGAATACATAAGGCAAAACCGTAGATCCAAAATCTGACAGATTACATGTGTCTCAAACCTGAAAAATGTCCGTTTCAAAGGAGCCACAAGCCCATGGCATATACTCCTGCCAGAATGATACCGACCCAAGCAATGAGACATGGTAAGTATACCATAAGTATATTTTGAAATACACACACCATTTATGAGAGAGGAAATAAAATGATGCCCTCCTATAGCCCTACCCCCTGCACAGTCACAGATGGCCACCCTCTACAGTGCAATCCAACACTTTGATAAACTTCCCTGTTTCAGACTCACCCGCTCCTTCATACGAGAGACTATGAATCGCAGGTATGTGCTCATCTCTTGTTTACTTGTGTTTTTCTTCTTGATACTCTGTCAAAGAAAAACAGTATCATATTATTATTTTAAACTTGACTTCAAAATTCATCCAATAAAAATTTTCTCTGTATCACAACATTATTTGAAATGGTAACTTTGAATCACATATCACACAATTTTTTAGGGAAAATCTTTTTAGGGAAATTAGTAACACTAACATGTCACAACAACTATATATGTTGCTTTGAATTATGTCTGGGCTGAGGACTGCAGCTACACAAGAATTACAGGGTTTATTTCCACTTGTATCCATAATACTTTGTCAAAACCTCTCATGTAAAAAAGTTTCAAATTAAAATAAAGCAATGAAGAAAGGCATTTCAGGGAGCAGTTTAAAATTTATTTAATGGTCTTTTTATTAGCAAGGCATTAATATTTTCAGTAAAATAAGATATTATTTTAAAAATAGTATCCTGTACTATCTATAAATTATGTGCTTAGTATGCAAAATGACACTGTCTAGGAGGAAGTCAAATAGACTGTAGCCAGTAAAAACTCAGAGCACTTTTTACTGCTTGAGGAACATAAAAGTCATTGATTTTTGTGGTTCTAATCTAATCCAGATTCTGGAACACTGACTGCTTCTTTTTACCAGTTCAGGATCCACAGTTTTTCCCCCTTATCTTAGACTAGTATAGAGACTTTTACCCACTCTTCAAAGTCAATCCAGGCTAGCAGGAGGCACTGCATACAAAAACGTGCTGCTAAAGGGAAGATGGCTCTCTGCAAATGCCTGGCATGCTCTTACAAACCACCACTCCCAGCCCCAGGACACAGCAGCTGCGCACAGTTTGCACGGCCTTAAAACAGCTGCCTGAAAAGTGCTACCTCCTCCCCTCCTTGTTCTTGCCTAGTGCAGTTCTCCAAAACAAAAGCACAGTGAAACAACAGCATGGGCTGCAGGTGTATTATCCTGAAGTGATTTCTAACTGCTCATATCTCCTGCAAAAACATGCACTCCTCCTCACACCTCCAAATACACTGAGTGCCAAGCTGAGTTCTCCCCTTCTCCTGCCTGACATCACCACCTGTGTGCAAACCGTGTGGACCAAACTGGCTCAGTGACACCTGCATCCTCAAATTTTGATGGTCTTTAGCACCAGCCACATAATTGTGCAGATGACTGTTGCTTAGCAAACACAAGAAAAAACAGAATCCATGTCCTAGTAGGTAGCTAAAAGAGGTATGAAGCTTGGGAATTATTAATCACTAGAAGTGTGTTATTTTTTACTGAATTACTTATATGATTCTGAACATATAGAGGGAGCAGACACATTGAGTACAGAGCAACTACTTTTACATATTTACTTGGCAAGAGTCAAAATTACATATTAGCACAAAAAAAAAAAAAAAGATAGGATTTGATTGTGTCTCCTCTGCTTATATTCCTCCTGCCACACACTGAAAAACACAGGCTGGCCCTTGTGCTACAGCAAGTGTGCAACCTATACAGCTCAGGATTGTACTTACTGCCTCCTTCTTAAATCAAATTGCACACATCACTACCAAAGAAGCTGTTTACTTGATTGCTTAAAAGTATGCATAGAATCATGATGATCAATACTGAAATATTGGTTCAGTCATGAACCTACATACATACTACCGTATGCATAACAATACTATAGCTTTATCCTGACAGGACACTACCACCATTGGGAAAAACTCACTCTTGTGGAAAGGGCCAGCACCAGGTCTTTCTAACACTTACAGTGCATTTAAGCATTATTTTCATAATATTAATAGTTCCCTGACCTTCCTTCCAAACTCTGGAATGAGACAGAATTTTACCCTGCAGTGTTTGTCTGAATCACCTTCTGTACTTTCATGTTTTACTTTCTCTGCCGTGAGAAGGTGCATTCTGCTGGAATCCAACTCACCTACTCAGTTTTGCATAAACCAACATTGCTACTGCAAATGCAAACCCAAATGTGCATTAGATTATCTGCATTATGAAACGCTGCTGTCATTTTGTCATTTTAGGCACTGGAGTGCTGTATGCTTGCTAATGACACAGCATTTTAAAAGACTGAAAGTTATTGGGACACGATAAAATTCACTTGCACTGACTAGTCCTTCTACACCTCTTTTTCTGACATGGTTCTGAATTTATCATCCTTTGAAAGTATTTCAGGATTCATGCGAACCGTTTTTCATGCCCTGCTGGGCAAGACAGTTTTGTAAGTGGCTGTGTTAAGATAGATGGTTTACAGTCTTATCCTTCAGATTGTAAGAAAAGATAGATAGCTGGTTTTGTATCATTATTGATGCCAGCAACTAATATTATCTTAAGCATCAATGAAAACGATATAATTAACTTGCCAATTCAGGCAAACTCGAATTTGTCCACTTTTCCTTCAATTCCCTACATTGATTTACTTTAAGAAAAATTTGATCTCCAGGTTCCCCTACTAAATGTTGAAAGGTAATGAATTTAGGGAATCAAAGCCTATGAGCCAGCAAAATGTCTTTTTATGGTAAGTTTGGTCACCCTTTGTAGAAAGCAAGTTACAATCCAACTACTTTGTTCACTTTTCAACAAAGATTAGCTCTTTAGGAGGCACCACTCACACATTCTTTGAAATCTACAATGGAAAATGTGTAATTTTTTAATAAAACCCCTCCTACTTTGTATTTTGAAGACTTCTCAGAGAAGTTAACCTAGAGCCACTTAAAGCAAGAAAATAGATAGTACTAGATGGGGGATAAGATTTGCATAAAATCTATTTATATTGCTCTGACACAAGAAAATATACCCACTCTCAGGTCCCTTTATGGCCAGAGTGATATAGAAGCAAGTACAATGAAAATTAGCTCTTTTAACTTCCCACTTTTGGGAAACAAAAACAATGATGGTGGCTTATGGCAAGATCCACTGTGTATCTTTTCCTACAGTCAGATCTACTAAGATATGCCACTGCAAACCTTGTTACTTAAATAAATTTCTTTCAAGGAGACTGCTAAGATTCAATCCAGCCCCAAAAGATTATCAGGATCTTTAGACCTGTAGATATCTTATTTGTAGGATATATTATCTTACTATAGGGCTGGGATGGAGTTGTCTTCATAGCAGCTCATATGGTGTTATGGTTTAGATTTGTGACCAAACCAGTGTTCATAACACAGTGATGTTTTAGCTCTTGCTGAACAGCGTTTGCACAGTGTCAAGCCTTCACTGTTTCCCACTCTGCCCCCACAATGAATACACTGGGGGGCGTGCAAGGGGTTGGGAGGAGACACAACCAGGCAGATGACCTGAACTAACTAACTGTGCCATATAACGTCACGGTCAGCAACAGAAAGAGAGAGGAGGGGGTTTAAGGGAGTCAGCCATCTGTTGCTTGGGAACTGGCTGGGCACCAGTCTACCCATGGAGGGTGGTGAGGTGAGTGATTGCCATTGCATCACCTGTTTTATTTTGTTTTCTAACTCTTCTCTTCCATTTATTCATTTATTGAACAATTTTTGTCTTTACCCACAAGTTTTCTTGCTTTTACTCAGTCCCACTGGGAGCTGGGGAGAAGTGAGCGAGTGGCTGTGCAGTGCTTAGCTGCCTACCGGGGTTAACCCACAACAAGGATGATTCTCAAGTCACACCAACTTCTAGAGAACCCTTCTGCTTTGAATCATGGTAAACTGAAAGGCTTGGTCAGGCATACGTGTTTACTTAGGGGATGTAGGAGTGAAGTAATAACCTTCACAATAGCAATCCTCATGTGGAAGATTAATGAGATCTGCTAGTTGGAAGGCCAAGGCTGCAACCTAACTCTTTGCTTGTGGGTGCAGGACATAGCTTATATATGCTTATATATTCTCTGTGGCACATCTATTTCTTAGAAGCTGGTACATGAAGGTTGGATTTACATTGCTTTTTGTATGCAGTATTCCAGATTATTAATGCTGCTTAGCTGTTAGAGTGGGTAGCAATATATTGCACTGTGCAGGTGTGAGTTATTTAGCAACTCTGACACGCTTACAGTGCAGGAATTCACTACAAAACTTTAGGAACCACACAAGGTTGGCAGCAGCGAGGGGCACTGCTAAGAAACACTTCATCCTGCAGTAGCACCATTTATGATAGAAATGACTATCCTTTGCACCTTGAGTTAGCATGTAGCTCTCAACTCCCAGGGTGACAACGGTCACTGCACTGCAGTTGCTGCAATCTTTCATTTGAAGAGAAAAAAAATACGGAAATTCTAAGAAATGCAACATGTTAGTGCCAGCTTTATCTCTAGCTATAATAATGTAAATTACATTTTCTCCACGTAAAGAGGTTTCCCTATAATCACCCATTACCAAATATTTTTTTTTCCCCTTCCTCCCTCAACTGTCGTGTGTATACATACATCAAAGAGCTTCATTTCAGTTCAGTGATGGATTAGGTGAAGGCTGCTCAATGACAGATACATGTTTCTAAGGAACAAGCTCCATTTTCAGAAGCAATTCAGGTTTCCAGTGGTGTATATGCAGAGGGGAACTATGTGCATGAGTCTAATATACATTCACCACTGCTGTTTAGAAACTCTTTGCTTTACCTACTGGCCCTTCGATATTTTTAGGGCTTAAATTTCCAGAGGAATTTGGTGCTACATATGGAAAGCTTTACTGCTCCACTGCCCTCTCAAACTCCCAACCCTCAGGTCCTCAGGCTTCCTGTACCATTAAGAAAGGTATGCAGGCAAACGGGATGCGTCTCAGAGCAACCAGTGTGCTGTAAGCCCTAAGCAGCATACAGAAAAGCATCTGCATGAGCAGAATATGGCATAAGACCTGCCTCTTTCAAGACCATCTACAGTTAAACTAGACTTGTTACAGCTGAATACACAAATTGGTTTGTACTTGTATGGTGCATTGAGCACCTTCCGAATATGAAGCATCATATGAATTAAATATGCTTTCACATGCACAGAGAAGGTGGTAGGTGGCTCTAAGTGGAGGTTTCCCAGTCTTCTCGCTGCTGTGGACAAATTCCTTTATACTTTATTAAATTCACCTTTTGCAGTCCCTGTTCTGCCGGTTCCCTGATTTACTGAAGGGTCCATGTGGCTGCAAGGTGAATGGGAGGGACCTGCCACGCACTAACACCTCCCCAGGTGTGGGCTCTGCACACTGAACCATGTGGTGCTAATATGGGTCCTACACTAGGACTTCCCTTTACCCACCAATCCATGGCTATTATTTGTTTGATTATTCCAAATTCTGTTTATAGAATATGTTTCATCATACTGTTATCTAACAAACTCCTACCATAACACCCCATAAAGTAAATCAATAGAGCCATATTCTTTCCTCCTTTCTTGTATTTTACATCCACCATCTTGACTGAGAGCTAGTACCTAAAACCCCCCGATCTAACTACTTGAGAGGCTTCACTTAAGTAACCTTCATCTTTCTGTGCTTCTAACTTTCTACTGTTTGTCATTCTCACTTGTCAAATTATGTCTAATGTTAATTGTGAACTGCATGACAGTGTATTTTTATGTACTCTATGAATGCTTAGTACAGTACCAGAACTCAGAAATAGCCTATTTATAGAATACTTATCAGCACAGCATTTAATATCTTAAGTTCTACAGTTTACTTTACTCTCATAGATATATAAAAACCAGAAATATTGAAACACCCACTATGATAGGTAAATCGGTTATAACTTATTGTAGAGCACATGCATGGAAGATCAACGTCTGATCAGATGATTGTAAAAAATTTAGTAGTAAAGTTAAGCCATATGAATAAATCTTTCTTTTTGTTTCACAAATCAAAATCCATTCCTCAGGGACAAACTATATGTTACCATGCATAATTTTGCCTTTCTATAAAATTACTTTAATATTTGAATTTTTTAAAAAAGGAATGACAATAGTCACCCTAACATGTGATCAATATTCTCCTATTCAGATTTTTGTATATATCTATTTACCCACTAAAAAAAACCCCTAGTATTTTTGCAGCACTTTCTGTAGTCTTTAGGTGCTAAATGAACAGCTGGAGAAAATTGATTTCCTCTTTCTACCTAACCAAAGAGCAGCAAAAAATGTACAAGTCTCCTGCATCCTTCAGAGATCAAGTTGACTAACTCTGTCTTGAATGGACCATTCCAGTAGTGGGGAATGTAACCTCTGAGTTCATTCGCTATCGAGGATTTCTCTTGTGACCTGTCTACCAGGAATTTTGCTGATAATACCAATTTATTTCACTTAAGACAATGATTACTCAGCAGTCAGGGAAAATTTTCAATCACTGCAATGTGGTTTGAATTGAACTTTGTTTGACTCTTGACTCCTGCTGAGAATTATGTAGGGTACAAAATATTTAGATTGGTACTGTGAAGTTGAAAAAAAAAAAAAACAGGAACTGGACATTCTTGCTTATGGATGCAGTGGAGAAAAACCACCAGCAGGGAAACAGAGTTCAGAGCAAGGTTTGCAAGGGACTGTTATAAACGTTATGGGAGGGAAAATATTTTAAAGTTATGAACAAATCCTTGGCAATGTCCTTTATAAAATGTTTCTGAGTAGTCAAGTGTGCAAGATAAAGCCGCACAGGTTGATTGAACTAGTACAACCAGCAATTGTGAAATGAATAATCCAAAGGCTTGCTGACCTTGGCAGCATTACAGAAGCAATCTTTACATAAGAATGAAGTGTTCTTAGATTATTTCTCCCAATATATTAGGTTTCAAACATACTTTTACTTCACCTTTGTAAAGAGCTTTGAAATCCCCAGGTGAAAAGTGCTATGTCCAGTTACAAGAATAAAGTATGAAAATATATGCATCTCTTTGTCCCAGCTATTACTTTTCTTGAACGTACATATTTACTGCTGATAATGCAAAGTAAATCCCATTGCCCTTATGCAAGATAGTTAAGCTCTGTTATGTCCTCTGGACATCAGCCAGGGCTCTCTAAATTACCATAGTTTTTTTAATATAGGCTTCTCTTTTACTTTTAAAATCCAATTAGAGCAGTTATTTCCTAGGAAGGTGGGGGGAAAGTAGAAGAATACTGAAGCCTGACACAAGGATGCTAAGTCCCGTGCCAAACTAGACCTCCTTTGCTTACAGGGACTGTGCAAGCCTCCTTAGTCCAAGCTTGCAGAATTAGGGCTCAAAGTGATTCCGATTAATTATAAGGAAAATCGGAGCTGCCAGCACAGGGGGAGAAAAAGTATGCCATGGCACCAAAAATGGCAATATACACAAAAATAGGTTGATCATCATGTGAGACACTGAGCAAGCCAAAGATCTCTGGGGCAGAAAGTATTTGAGAGTTCCCAGAAGTGCTCCTTAGTCTTTGTATAATAAAAGGGAACCCATATGCAGAAAGACAGACCCAGTGCACACGGTCTGAGTTTCACAGGATTTTTTTCAAGGTAAACATTTGTTTAATAAAGTATTTGAAGGCTTCAGGATGAAAGTCAAACTGTTCTCAAAGCTGACCACCCTATGTATCTGTGCATATTTCATGCAATGATTCAGCATTTCCACTCTGACAGCATCCACGTTATGGGATAGATGTTATATGCCATCTCATTTACAAGGTGGCTTATCTACATTCCCTACTCTCACCAGACACCATCTAAAATTATTGGTAAGCTACAGTGAAGACTGGATCCAGTTTACCTCATCTTAACTATTTATAAGAACTATCAATACTTATTACAAGAACCAACAATTATTAAAGAGATTTATTTAAAAATCTAAAAGCAATTCACCTATATATGGTAATTCTTTGCTTTTTTTTTAACAGAGGAAATATTGAGTAGCTAAATTAAATGCTAGTAATTCAATATGGAGAGATACAGTACATGTCCTTATTCTTAACTGTTTTTTCCCTGCCACTACTTCTTTTTCATTCCTTTCCACTTCCTTGAGGCAGGCTCGATTTTCTTGCTATTTCCCTAAACCCTGAAGGCTCCCAATCTGAGGGAACAGGCAACAGGTTTTTTACAATGGGTTCTAAGGTAACAGCAGTCAGAAAGTGCTGTTTTGAAACAAAACAATCCATGTGTTTTCAAAAACTGCTTCTCCGTGCTAGGAAGCGCCTGAACCCCTACATTCCTTGCAGCAAAGATCATCTGAAGGTCAGTCTGCTGCTCTACAGCTACACCTAAGCTTTTAGCAAGGGAATTTCCTCTCCCTCCAGCAATTCAAGCCAGAGTGCAACTAGCAGTTTTATGCCTTTCTATAGCAATAACTTTATTTTAAACATTCATATACATTATTCCTTCCATTTAAGGAAGCCTAGGAATGTGCTCCACTGGGGGAGGTGACGCTGAGAAGACAACAGAAAGAAGTATCTGGCTGACTCAAGGCCAGGTACCAGTAAGCACCATCCTGACTTGACTGTTTAGTCTTCTAATGACATGCAGACAACATACCTGCTCATTCTTGGAAAGTGTATAAAAAATACTCTTTGCCGTCTCCCTACCATACTCATAAGAATAGCAATTTTAAAGAAAAAGCAATACAAATATGGATTGCTATGGGTGAAATCCAGATTGGTCTTTTTGCACTGATAGAATCCACAGAGGTAAATGAGATGCAGGATTTCATCCCATATTTTTTGATACTGCACTCACCAGTAACGTGATTGTGGCTTTATAATGTACACTATGATTCCAATAAAATATTAAGAATGCAGTCATCAAAATACAAAAAAGTTACATTATGATTCATTAAAATGATGTTAAGTAAAAACAGTAGCATCTTATACAGCAATTTGTTTACTCATGTTGAAGATTTCCACAATATACTGCATTCACACATAGCACACATACGTACACCCATTCCCACACAGTATACTGTGTGCATAAGTAAAACTTGCTCCAGTCTTCAAAAACGACCATCTGCTACATGCACCATATTTTGGTATCTCTGTATAGATGCTCTAGTTATGTACCATCATTTCAATATTCAGTTCTTTATCCATTAACCTGGCCAGACCATCTGGACACCTTAATGAATCTATTAATGAATATCAATCCTCTAATCAGCACATGAAATCTCATAGGTACTCACCCTGCAAACTGGGCACTGCCAGTGACTACTGCTGTCTCTAAGCCTGAACTCATCAGACAAACACTTGGAATGATACACACGAAAACACAGGTCACATATCAACACCTCTCCAGGCAAATGGCATTCAAAACAATACCAGTCATGATTTTCTGTTTCCCAGTCCTACAAAAAATACAAAATATTTTGGTATGACATTCTGTCAAAATCTGCAGGAACTAAGAACAAAATTGATATGTCTTGAAATCCAGCAGCAATTAGACATTATAAACATTTAAAGAAGTGTATAATGTTTAAAAACAGGGGAAAACCTACATGCTTAAAGATCTTTATCAATTTAATACACACTAACTCCAATAGAATATGAATGCCAAGTTTTAGTTTTTTCAAGTGTCTGATTAGAAACAATTTCAAATATGAGCTCTGTCCACAGTGAAAAGTGGGTTTGTTTTCTACCTTTATATAAAAAACACTTGTTGACCTCTCTGTATTAGACTACAAACAAAAGTTTGTGCACCTCAACAGACCATACCTATTTCCTTGGTCTATTTCCCCTTGTTTTGATTGTTACAGTATATTTTCAACTGTAATTTTCTGAAGGGCGGTCCCTTCCAGTCTTAACTCTCTTAAAACTGACAACTTTTCAGCATCAAAGTGTTGAATTACAAGAAATAAATGAAATCATGAACCTATTACTGCAAGAAATGCTTCTGCTAAGCAATCCCAATGCAATTCAAAAAATAGAAAATGTTTCACTTGCAGTGCCCAATAGCACTAGGCTTATTCCTGAAATGTTCTACAGAAGACAAAGGATATGGTTCTGCTGATGCACAGGTGTCTTTAATACACTCTTCCTTGAAAATTCAGCCCCAACGGCCAAATTCTGACCTTTGAAACATGTGCACAAGCTTTGCTGAAGTAAATGAGAGCAGCATGCATATAATTTGGAGGCAGGATTTTGCTCTAGGAATCTATAGTGCTATAACCAAGCAGAACTGCCAGTGGCCACCGTTAAATGTTTATGTTTGTTATCTGAAATGCCACACTTTTCCCTACACTTAGAAGACAAAATAGCTGTCATATCTGAGATAAAACTCCCAATGCCTTTTCATGTGAAATGTCACTTTTCAATGGGTTCAGATCTCTAAAAAAATTATTCCTATTCTTCAATAAATTATCTTGATAAAAATCTGAGCAGGCTATTTTTCATGTCACGTTGTAAAGGTGGAGTTAGCAATTCCCACGAACTGCCGGAATTGGCATTTGTCCGATTCTCATTTTCCCGTGCCTGGGAACTACGGTCATTTAAGTCCTTGTGTGAGAGGTCTCCTCCAGCGGAGCAGCGTAAGAAGTGCTACGCAGAAGTGGCACTTCCAGTCCCTTGTGCTGCAGAGCAGCTGTGCTGTGTACACAATTCATCGGACCAGAGTCCCCATGAACAGAAGAGATTTAGGGACAGCCTCAACCCAGATTGCCTTCACTAAAGTTTATATACCATGAATGTTGGGACTGCAGGGGCAGTAAATCTAGGGTGACAAAAGCCCCAAACAACCTTTAACCAATTATTTTTGAACTCGGAACTTTGCCCTCCTTTGTTGTTCAGATTAACACTGTAACTTTTCTATTGTTTCTCCTCATTTAATTTTACTTGCCTATTCTCTCTCAGAATGGCATAATACCACTAAATTTGGCTATAAAGAACAAATTCTTGTTTCATGAAATCCTTTCTCTTCCACAAAGTCCAGTGGCGGTAAACTTTGGAAGCCCTCTTTTTATGATATTTTAGAAACAACTAAAGATACTGCATTGTCAATGTACTTGATTTGCCTGTAGACTGAGAAAAATCAGGATAAAGTATTGCTTTGCATTTCTTCCATATTAAGTGTAATTCTTATCTTCTTTATGAAAAAAACAAATAAACAAAAAGGATCAGATGACAATAAAGGGCCAATTAAGCAAGATAAAGAATCAGTTTTGATTAAAGATCTATCCAGATAAAAATCAAACTGAGAAGACCCCAATAGGTCCTGACCACCGAGGAATTTCACCACAGAATCAGGATTCCAGGAGTCTTAATTTTTATTCATACTAGCTACTTATTGGTATATCCCAGATATTCCATTGTTAGGAAATATGCTGGCAAAGAGATGTGGAATTTCATAAACATATACGAAAATATACTTGCTGGCAAGAAAAATCATACACTCAAGCCAGAAACCATGACGTTACATAAAGCACCAGAAGAAGCTTCCTTGAGTATTCACACTGCAAAGTTTTGAAAACATCATTATTTCTAAATATAATCACCCAGGTTTTTCACAGAAAAGATTTTTAGTTTAATGCAGTATATTTAGTGCATAAGCATATATAAAACATTCAATTATGCAATATATTTGAAAAGTTAATAAAGAAAATAAAAAAGGTACATAGCCCTTGTGAACAGCTACACTATTGACTTCAACAGCAAGGTCAGAAGCATTAATTTTGCTCCAACAGCAATGAAATGTTATTGCTTCTCTTGGTTTACATAAGTTTGAATGGGAGGAGAATGTTCTCCCAACATATTTTTTTCATGCAAGAGATCAGATTAATTTAAGTGGCTCAAACTCTGTCTGTCAGTGCTCGGGGTAGGACAGGTCAAAATTCTCCGCCAGCTGCAAACACGGTTAAGTCTGCATTTACAAAATACACCACCAGGTGTCATCAGCCACTCCGAAAATGACTGATTAAAGGGCAACCATTGTAACAACATCTTGAACTGTAACATGTGAGTAACCACTTCCAGCCCCCAGGAGAGAGAAAAAATCATCAAACTACATACATACATAATGTAGACTAAACTCAGAATTGGAAGTGATATGGATGATGGTGGTGGTTAATATAGTAAACTAAGCTATCCTAATGGAAGACAGAAACGTAATAGAAAATATGACAGAATTCAAAACCACATAGTGCAAAAATTGTTCACCTTGTTTTTTGCTGCTGTCTGGGAAAAAGGCTGCATACCGTAGGCCTTTCAAAATAAAAACAAAACAAACTTTGTATCTATACTGTAAGCCATCCGATTATCAGGATATACACAAGGCTAGAAAGAATTCATGCACAGTGACCAGGAAATCAATCTGTTACTTCTAACATCTGGTTGCAAACATTTCCTCCTGCATTTCTAGAATGCTACCTAATGCTTTTACACACTTTGTTTCTTTAAACTATCCCAATGTACTTACATCATTAAAAGAACCCAACACCCATCTTCTTCCCCATATGCACACCCACCACCAGGCCAACTTAGAAATCGTCAAGAATATTAATGATCATTAATTAATGCACTCTCTTTGATACATAAACCTTCTTTGGGCATCTTAAAAAGATCCCTGTAATATAACTTACTGCATAGGCAGTGGCCCCACCAAAATCAAAGCAACACCTTCTTTGCTGCACATTACCAAAGGTTAAACCATCACTTTATCAATAAAACCCACAGTCCTTATTTGTGTATAGAAGGTGATACATTTTCCCGGGACCGTGTGGAATGTCGGAAGAATCTCCGCCGCAGGAACTCAATTTGCCAATAACCGTATTTCCTGACGCTGGGCAGGGAAAGCCTCCTGGGTCACCGCGCTGGCAGACGAAGGGAATCCTCCGCCGGCAGCACCCGGCTGCCCAAGTTCAGCAGTTCAGCGGCACCCAGTGACTGGCCACAGCCCCCACGAGGGAGCGGGTTTGGCAGCCAAGCTGCATAGCTCAGATGCAACAGGAGGCCTTCCCCCCTCGTTTGACTCCGCCGCCCGTTGCATTTGTAGATACATGCATCGGCAGGGCAGCACACCTCTGTTTGGGGGATTGTGCTTAATAGCCAAAGAGCTATGCTCTGTTAAGCAGAGAGGGATCTTGCAGTGATATGGGTCACTTGCGGTCACTTGATCTTTATATTCAAATCAGTCAAACATTAGATCATAAAGGTCACCTTGCACGGACATAAATAGTTGAGATTTCTCAGCAACATGAATGAAACAATGCAACAATTTTGAAAGCATGGTTTAAATTATGTCCAACATGTAAGCTTACTTTTTTTGTGATTTAAGTAGGTTGCCTTAAAGCAAATACATAAATTTATTCTGGAAGTACAGAAAAATAACATGGGACAGAAAATGTCAGGCTATCCAGAACATTTGACAATTTAAATACAGATAAACCCAACAGAAAGGAATGAATCATCATGTCGTAGCCTTTACTGTAGAATAAAATATATAGTTGTTGTCAAGAAAAGAATAATTTTAGTGCATAAAGAAAATGTCCATTATAATGCAAATGTACGTGGAAAAGAAATGCTTACTCATTAGTAATGGAGATTTACTTAGCTGTAATTGAAATAGGGAATCTGTATGTTGGAGAATGTGACATCCTGCTGTACAATTAGCATACCATTAAGTAGGAGATGTGAAGCACATACTGACAGAAAAATTAACAGTAACTTAGAGGTCACAATTGTAACTATTAGGTCACTTCCATACCTTAGCAAGCCCATAATTGTTGTAAAAAAAAGATGTAAAAACAATTAGTAAATTTTTATTTTCCTATAAATTATATGTAGGCATAGCACATGAAAACAATATAACCTCCTTTCTTAGACTGTCTAAAAGGACCACTTTGCCTTTTTATAATGCATATTCCATTAACATAGCTCATTTCTTACCTGTTAATCTGTTTTCTCCAAGTCCCTTAATGGTAGCCCAGATACTCGGTATTAAGTCACTCTACTATCAGATGGAGAGAGGAAAAGGGAGGGGGAAAAAAGGCAAAACTCTATTCATGAAGCTCCCCTTTACAGGGATTTGCTGGTTTCACACTGTTGAACTAGATCTCCCAAACCATCCAAATTATAGATATCCTTTGGACCCAATCAGTAAGCTAAAAAAAAAAAAGGGTCACATAGGTGGGAAAAACAATTATAAGTCAGTTATCTCTTTGGTGCAATCATGTTTATTTATGAGTAATATACATACAGTTCTGGTGTCCTAAATTCAGTATGACGCAAATGAAAGAAAGCATTTTCCATGGAGCTGATGGTTTCCAGCATTTCCTGTGTGGCACTTGTTCCATAGCATTCTTTGGACTCTTTTTTTTTTCCAGGTGTTCTGTTTCAAGTGCTTCTCCAGAGTTTCTTTGCTGCTTACCTATGTACTGTTGTGGTGTTTCTCTGTATCTCTCATCCACACTCAGGCACACACAGCTCCTTTCAGATCGCTGGATTTTCATTCAGACCCACCTGTGCGCAAACTCATGGGCAGCCCTGTGTAGTGTCTGTGCTTTAACAGTCCCTACAGCTCCAGCTGTCCAGTCGATACAGAACTTCAAGCAGTTTTTCACATTTAGTCTAAAGGAGGAGTATAAGCAGATACACAGTAGATTTCACCCCTTTGTATCCTAACAACACTTTTTGGTCTGTCACAGTGGTGGAATCTAGAATGGCAACAAGGTCCATGCCAGCAGAAAGAAGTTGTTTACAAAATATAGACGATTTAAAAATAGTAGTGTTTGCATGCTACATTCATTTCAAGACATTTTCAAATCACCAACCCAAAACTTTAGGGTAATTTTTCCTGACTATTTGAAAACCCTTTAGAAAACTGAAATGGATCTCAATGAATGAGTTCCTACCATTTTTCAGATTAACATTTCTTTGACATCTAATGAGACATCTTTTTTTTCTGTCAGTTTCTCACAATAGGTCATGCCCAATTTGAAAATACCATTTTTGAGGCAAACGTTTTGCATTCTGGTATTTTAGGATTCAGGAAGCGCCATAAGGAACGCTTACTTCTCCCCACCTCCATCAGCTTTAACATCAGAGTTCTTTTGATTTTCCCACTTTCAGCTAAGAGAGGAGCTTTTAAAATCTCGGATTCTGCTGTTAAGGCTTTCAGTAACTCTTCACTGGAACCCAACAAAGTTGACTACCAATACATACCAAGAGGACAGATACATTGAAAGAAATGCCTCCCACAAGAATTACACATTACTTTTTTCACATCTTTCATTTTGCAACCTGCATCCATCATCATCTGCTGTTGGAAAGTAATTCCTATCTTCTGTACTTAAATCTTTTCTATTTCAAACTTTCTGCTGTAAATGAAAAGCCTTTATTATAATAACGAGTGGTGCTACTGCATTCTAGCATGGGTGTATCTACCATACTCTTCTCTGCTGAATCCTCTCCTTAAGAGGTCTCAGAATATGCCGCAGCAACCTACGCCCCCATTCACATTAAACAACACAGCATCTATTTCATTCTAAACACATTCTCCACTCTTAATCAATCAGTTCCTTTCTGACTTTTTCAAGCAGTTTTCTTGGTTAGACATGAGCTTTACTACAGATAACTATTAAAACTTTGCAGTGCATTTTGCAGTCTTTATGAATCAACAAACATAACAAACCACTGAGGGGACACACTACCTATGTGCACTCCTGTCCTCTGGCAGCACAAAACCTGAAGAAAATGCTTCTTACTTATACATCTGCTGTAAACAGCTACTGCGCACTTAAATTATTTGTCTGTTCACCAATACTTCTTTCAAAGTGTGACTATCAGAATCCATGCCCCATACAAAAGGTAGTGTGTAACATGCTCAGACAGGAGCAGTTGTACGAGACTAGTATGTACCCCTTTTATGTGCACACTGGCCTCTTTTCTTAAGCAGGCTATATCTCTTTGGGTACAGTAGCTAGTAAAAAAATCTTCAGCATAGCATGGATCTCTGACAGACGTATTGGTTTCACTCAGACACTAGCACACATCGAATACTACCTGGGTCAAACAAACACAACGTGTCATGGAACACCATTCCCAGTAGTTTTTCAAACGCAGTGGGAACACTGTGTATGTTTTTCACCAGAGGTCCTAGCCTGCTGTGAGGGCAGTCCTCCTCCTGCCCTTTGGGTCAGCCTTCTCGTCATGCCACAACATCCCTGGCTCCATCTAGTCCTTAGCGAGCATGAATCCTCCTGTAAATTTGCTTTCAGCAGCTCACTGAATCTGCTTTTATCTTTTCATCAGAACGACAGGTTAGGCTCTGAACTGACGATGGCATGATCAATTCCTTGATGGCCCAGAAGACTCACTCCATCTCTGCAGCAGTTAAATGGTGAGCTGGCTGTTAGATACAGTATTTCCCTTTTATCATTGCTGTACAGGATCCATACTTGATCAGGATGATTGCTTTACAATGATAAAGTTTCTTGGATCATCTCATGTTTTACATTTAATGTTAGAGTAATGCATTAGAGTAAATTCAGCATCAAAATAAGCTTATTTTCTCCCCAGTAGTTTCCTAGATACGTTGCCTCCTGTTTTGCATCTATTTTTTTCCTACTGCTTTTGCTCATCAAAAGTGCTCAGCAAATAAACAAGCATCCATCTCTCCTTCAAAGCCAAAAAGAGTTCAGCAGCTAGAATCCCTTTATGAAAATTGTTTCACTTTATCTTCTCCTTCCTTTTCTAGAAAACTACCACAGCAGGTAGCTACAATGATGTGTGCTTTTACAGACAGGATAATCTGTCCACTGCACATCAGTTGCCTTTATAGATCCTTTCCTTTGATGACCTGGGCTTCATCTTTAAAATAGATTTCCATAAACTGACACTGTAGGATACTTGGTAGGTATTCATTACTCATATTTTATCACAAAGAAATCCAAAGCAATTATGAGATCGTATGTCTTCACAACTACATTGGCATCTTGCTTAATTTCAAGTACTATTTTTTATTTATTTATTATGGCCATGATTTACATAATCTCAGCAATTAACTGTTTGGGGGCTTTTTACATTATTTTTAATTTCTCTCATTTTAGAAATGAGTTTTATTCTAAAAAGAATCAATACAAAACCATTAGTCAGGAGACAGACCAAAATCTCCTTCTCCGTAGTGCATATTAAACACAGACATACTTCCAGGCTCCTGATAACCCATTTCCATTTTCTTCACTGATAACTGCTTCCTCTTCTGAAGCACTGATGCAAGAAGACTCAGGTTCTGCAGTGAACTCCATAGCCTCTCAGAACGCTTTCAGCTTTCTTTCATTGAGTTTAATCTGCAAGCCTAAGTTTGTCTATAATTTATTGCCAGTTTGTCTCAGAAGTCTTCTGTTTCTGGCAGAAATTGCCAAAGTCTTCTCTGGATGCCTGCCAAGACAGGTAGGTTTTTATTCCCTCTCCCACCTTGTAGGTATGTTCTGGACAATTCAGGGTGATAGACTCCAAAGTATAGAGCCAGTTTCTAGCTCCAAGAGCTAAAGAAGTGAAGTTTTTTTCAAGAAGCGTAGTAGCGTGCCAGCAGCCAGAATGACTGCTAAAATCCCTGCCACGCTTATCTTCTCAGCCTATGAGCTGTGTTCCTGAAGCAATAAATAAATCTCAGTTTCCCTCCCAAGAAGATCGTGTTTGGGTAGCAGTAGTTTACATTATTTGAGGTGAGACAATACAAATATTCTCCTCCAGGATATTACAAATAGAAAATAGTTTCAAATGAAAATATTTTTTTCTTTCTTCATGTTCCAAGTGAGTTCAAGGTTAATAGAAACTTTCAACATATCTCCTCAGAAACTGGATCTGCTTCTGCTAATAATGTCACCATTTTTTACTTAGGTTGAGCCAAGAGGAGGTCTGTAGGCTATTTTCATTAGGGAGATAAATCAGAGATGGAGTGAAGTATTTATTAGGTGTAATGCCTTTTATTTCCACATTATGTATATGAAGGTTTTGTTCCCCTAGAAAGGGATGAATCCAGACCAGAAAGAAACCATCTCTTTGCCTGTAGTTCCAAGTCTCCTTCCAAGAAGAACTGTACACAAAAGGGGTCTCCCTCCCCTTTTCTTTCTTAAAATATGTTTACACTGCTTTTCTAGCCTTATCTTCTCCATGGAATTTTGTAGTGTTTTTCTAGGCTGATGTTTCTACACACACAGAAACATTTTATCTGAACCAACAACAGAATCTCCTACACACTTCGTTTACATCTCCAACTTCTTGTCCATGTCCCCTGTGCTATAGGTGTGGCTGGTACTGTTTCAGCTGTCAGTGATATAAAGGCATGAGGGCTGCATTTATTGTGAATGAAGCATGAATATTAATAAGTTCATCAGCTTTAATGAAGTCTTACTCAGTGACCAGCATGACATAATAATAAAAGATTCAAAACATTTGCCAGAGATGCAGAGCATTTTGAAACCACAAAGTTAATAAAAACTACACTACGAGGTCAGAGTTGGCACAAAAGAGGTGGAAAAAAACAAGATGCATATTTTCAGAACAAACTCAAGATGGACTGATCTATGTCATCTAGTCCATTAGCATAATTAAAATCCCATGATGGAAGCTTTGTACAGACTAGTTTGACTAGTTTACTCCAAACCTGTAAGTAAATTATTCTTTGAACACCCTTTCATTCAGAAAAAAACATTTTGTGAAATCTGTGAACAACATCATCAGTATCTCAACTCTAGAACAGTGAGTGAAAGCCTCAAAGAAGAATACAGCATTACATTGACTGAATTTTTAGAAGTCAAGTTGGCAAAGCTGGGAGAGGCAAGTGAAAATGCTGATGAGGTGGTTTTGCCAGTTTAAAAGAAGCATCATCTCGTATGTATGCAGCAAGATGGTCTCTAGTAGTGTAATCTTTGGTAATATGAAGATCCCTCAAAGCAGAGTGAGCTCTTTTTTTACGGGATGAAAAATAAGGATGAGCAGAGGAGAGGGAAGAAATACTCCTGAACAGATTGGAAGAGAAGAACAAGATGAAAAGGGAATGTAGACAATTGTTCATGATTCTTAACCCACCTGGAGACAGGAAGAGCCACTGGAATGGCAGTGAGGCCATTCTCATGAGCTGCCTGCTAATAGCCTTAATGCAAAGACAAAGGAGGTCCTTGGCTTCAATACAGCAAGAATTTCTCATCCATGAGGTGGAAGTTCATAATTCTAATTTGCTTCTCAAGGAGAAAATAGTTTATGCTTTGATTTGGCAATTTGAAAATAATTGATGTTCTGCACTTTCAGAAATCCACACTAGGATACTACACCAGTGGACACTAATTTTTCATTCATTAATAAGCAGAATTTTATACGAGTGCACTTTGTGATAATAATTTGCAAGAAAAATCATTGCTTTTAACACACAGTGGAGTGATACGGTGGAATTCTCTCGGCAAAATAAGCTCTGAATGATGGGACCTTAGAGGATGGAAAGACAGACATCAAAGAAAGATTCAGAGTTCCAGAAACTCATTTCCCTTGAGTGCTCTCGTGTGACCAGACTGTTATGTGGCCTGACCCTCAAAGCCTTCTCGTACCCTCCCTCAGGTGTGAAATAAGAGATGGAATCCAGTGTGAACTTTTTCACAGGATCATTCATTAACTCTTTGCATCAGTGAATCACCAAATGTAAAGAACACTGGTACTTTCACAATAATTAGGAATCTGTGGGGAATGTTCCAGTCTAGAAAATCCTCTATTTGTTACAACATGTGAGAAATAGTAACTATCATGGTTTGGGCTGTGTTGGGCTTTGGATCAGTGAATTCACACAGAACTTAAGACTAAAGGCAATATGGATGGATAAGACAAATGGAGAATGTTTTTAAACACTGAAGGAAATTTTTCTGCATTTGGTATGAGATGTTCTTCCTCTTTGTGCTCTCTAGTTGTAAGAGCTTTTATGATGTAGGCACTGGCTGTCACTTTTGCTGTTTCATATTATCCTTCTGCTTCTAACTGAAACAAATGGGATGTAGATTAAAACCACTCCTCAACCTAGTTAGTTAGAAGCCCCTACCTTGCTAGCAAACACTGGTAGCTATGTAGGTTGTTTTTGATTTGAGATTTGGGCTTTCTTTTTTTAATTTAAACTGTATTTTATGTACAGAAAAGTTTCAAACCCTTACAGCGACTGTTCTTAAGCTTTTTACAATTATCTTCATATTTATGGAGACTCAAGATGACATAGTTCAAAAAACTTTCTACCAGTACTGACCTAGCATGGAAAAATCAATATAATTACAAAAGCAATTAAGCATGGCAAGTAAGAAAGCCAGCCTTTGCTCAATCTAGAACAATTTAGATTAACACAAACATAACAGCCAAAATACTCCTTTCTCATAGATTGATCCTAGCGAAATTGAAGCTGCAATACATCAAATCACAATAATCACTGGGTGTGTGCCTAAGGTCACTGGGGTTAACAAAACCACCTTCAAAACTCACAGTGCTGGCAGCGTGTTACAGCAAAGGTTAAAATGATAAGAAAGCAGACAGAATGAGGAGACTGATTATTTAGGCAGACTTGAGACTTGAAAGTATCTGAAGTCACTTTGAGCAAGCACCAGCAATTTTTAGATATAAAATATCAGAAAATCCCCAGTAATGAATTAGCAAGTTAGGAATACATGGGTGTGTTGGGAAAAAGTACATTCTGATGTTTTCTGAAAACATGAAAGCAAGCAAACTGTCCCTCCAAATAGTATGCTCTCCACTAAACCAAAACATCTTTAGAGGGAAAAATTGGAGAGGCAATAATTTAGATATGGAGAGTACTAAATGCACAGGAAAATGACTGCATCTAAACCCCAAAATCAGACTTAACCAGCCAAAAAAGTTGCTGGCTCTTTCTACAAGCAATCAATTAAATGATGAGATATAGAACTCTGCAAAAGGGTGGTTTCTTGAAAACATAATCACCTTGTATGTATTTTGAAAAAATAGCTCAAAGTGCCTTAAATAAGTGTAAAGCCTCACTCTTCACATCTCATTAGAGAATTTGATCACTATGAACCAATGTTAAACCACAGCAGTGCTATGAGATATGCTGCATTCAGATGCAAACAATGAACCCATGTAATTAACACATCTCCATTTTAGAGAAGCACAATATTGGTTGGCCTTATGAACACATGTAAATTGAAATTGTACATTCATAATGCCTCTCACTGCGTCAGTGCAGTTTTATGACTTAAATCACACACATTAAATGCTCAAAATAGCTCTGCACCCACTGTTTGTAGAAAAATCACAAAATAAGTAAACAACTAAGACAAAATAACTCTTAAGAACTGTATCCTACCCTCTCCTAAAGCTACATGACATTGGTGCATGACAAGTAAAAGTACATAAAAACCATAGCATAACTGAAAATAGAAATGAATAAGTAAGAGGATACATGATTCTTTTCTTCAAGAACTACACTTCCCTTCTATTGTATTGACTGTATTAAAAACATCGTTACAACACTGATTTGCAAATGTTTTTCTAAACCCGGAGAGCAAGAAGATAATTTATTTTATGCTGATAATAAATAATACTTCCAAAGTCCACAAGTTCCATGAGAAATAACAATAAAGCTTTTAGAAAGAAAAAGTAAACTTCCATTACCAGATTTCAGGACTGACATTTCCCTTGCAAGGCAAGAAGCTGCAGAGATTTTGTTGAATTGCATAATAATGGCATTGACAAATACTGAAAACGCAAAATTCCTAACTAAAATCCTGGATGTTTATGGAAAATAATTTCTTCTCTCATTTATTTTGTCAAATCCATTAATCATCTGCAAGATGAGAAAGCCTGTAAGATGAGAACACATTTTGAAAATGTGCAAAACATCTGTATAGACGGCAAATGAGCAAACAAAATGAATACCTGCACAAACCCTGGAGGTATAATATTTGCAGCAAAGTTTTTGTACAGGTACTAACCCTTAAATATCAGTTGGGATACAGTACGTTTGGCAACCGACTCCATATTTTAAATTTAGTAACTTTTATAAAAATATTTCTCCCACATATATCTGAGAGAAAAAGAGAACAATTTTATACTCTTAAATCTGATCATTCTTTCTTCCAGTTTTTCAGAATATTCATTTTCACATGAGTTGTCCCTTTTGGAAGGGCCTCCTGATGCCATCAAACTGTTTTGTCTTTGCACCTCAGCTTGTTCTATCTCTAAATACGTAAGATTTTTCTTCATTTTTTTTTTACCGCAACTTCAACATACTGATAGAACACTGATTAAAAAGTAGCATAAATTTTTTTTAAAACATTCCTCTGAAGGCTACGAGTAACCCTATCAGGGATTGTGTCCTTACTGCACAGATCTATCACTATGTCAACCTATTGGATAGGACAAATGTTTGGAAACATGTAAGAAAGCACCACAGACCATCTAAGGAATCCTTTCCAAATAGAGCCGTGTTTTCATAATATGTATGCTTTTAATTATTGCCACCATTTAGTAATCAGTCCACAGTCATCATTAAAACCAGTACTTTTAGGGCTTCTGGCAGCCTCTAGTCAGGCACCTGTATAAGTAACAGATATGGGTGCTCAGCAGTTCTGCGGCCCAGGCCAGTAATTTATTTACTTCAATACAGATTTAAAATGATAACGTTTAGATCCAAAACTTCAAAAATTAAGCAAATACTCAAAAAATGGGAGGAGGGACAACACGAATGTGTCCCTTTGCTAACTCCTTGAAACAGCTTGTCCTTACTGACCTCCACTGCCAGAAAACAAGCTAAAATCCAAAGGCATTTTTGTACTGATGCCAACAGGTGGTGGATCAGTTCTCAAGTCTCTCTCTTTCTCCTTATAAGCCTTCCAGTTTTTCTGTAGTACCAGTCAAACTGAGTTTGACAATCGGGCCAAGGGTCTGTCTGTAAGTGCTGAAGTTTGATGAGTCTGAAAGCCCTGTTCCAACTTTAATAGCCCTATTTCATAGAGTCCTATCTCCTACAAGTGAATCTCTGAAAAGACTTCTGTGTGTTTGTCCTCACTGAAATGTAACTTGAGCTCATGGTTCAACAGTCATTAGTACCAGATCTGAGCAGTACTGAATTGCAAAGAACTACAAACTGCATCTTGATCAAGTGCAGACAAAGCATCCGTAAAACTACCCAGTGTGTCCAACGTACAGAACATACCAAACTTCATGGTTTTGCACCAATTGTTGGAGAATGGAAAATATTTGATCTGATGTCAAGTGATGACAATGACACTTTGTTACTCATTAGTATTTTTTGAATAAAAGAACAAAAAGAATGACTTTATGCCAAGTCAATGTGTTTTGCTTCATGTGTCTGCAGCATTTTGATTCAGTATTAGGATCAAGAAGTTGGAGGTTGGATACTGTTGAAACACGGCCTGGATCAGAAGCTGATTCCCATTTTTGCATAAAAGTGTTAAGTCAAGTGCACACTGGTGTTCTGAACAACTGAGATGGCTATCAGACACGTGGACACAGCACAATGCATCAGTGATTAGCAGCCATGCTGAAAATGCAGTCAATACTTCTAACCAAAAGGCTATTCATAATGGGACTTAAGCAGCATCTTCAGTCAAGTCAAAGAGAATTCTTCATTCTGAGATGAAATAATTACATAATTCTAATGACTCACTGGGAATTTACATGCTGGTTATCTTACAAGTTTTGTTAGACAGATGTTGCTAATAAGTAGAATTTTTTAAATGACCATTTAAGAAATGGCTATTGTGAGGCACTGAGTCTTTTCTCTTAGCAGTAGAGGAAACAAAGATACTGAATACTTGAGCTAACTACAGATCTCAGACTTTATGTCCTGTTGAGTCTGCACAGTTAACATCACCTCTAAGGTGCTAAAACTGACATAAGAAATACCTGAAAGAGCTGATTTTGAAAGAGCTAATTTTGAAACGTTTACTCACAGGCAGAATAGTAAAAACAAAGCTACATACACTTTAAAGGCTCCCTTAAGGGTTTATAATGAAATTAGAATGAGAAACTTAAAAAGTGACATAATATGCATTAAATACATATTTCAATACCTTATATTAGTGTGACTGGGATAATTTTAACCATAATGTTCTCCATCATGGATACTGCTTGTTTCTACTTTCTATTTCTCTCACTTTAAAACAAAAAAATAATCTGTTGTTCCACTTTCAGGATCTTATTGATGGCTGCAATAGTGCAATGAGTATTTCGGTGGTTTTTAGAATTTATTTTCCTGTAGAGTTTTTCTGGTTTTCCTTAAAATTTAAATTATTATCTATATTTGAGACAATGCTGTTCATTTTACCAGCATTTAATGCAATTTATATTCCAAAGCAACAGTTCCTAGTTCAAGTATTTTAAAGCTTTGCCAAACTCTTTTTTTTTTTTTAATTACAGAAATGTTGTCTTGTAGATACAGAGACCAGGATTCTGAACAAGGCAAAGCAATTGCACAAGCATTTTTTCTTGTCTATGGGACTATTCTCAGTTAACTTTGTGAGTGCATTCCATTGCAGCTATGGAGGGATAGAGAAAACATGCTTTTCTTCCCTTCACATAACTTTCAACCTCTTTAATTTGATTTAAATATTCATTTTACACATCCAGGGGAACAATGTCTGGATGCCTGTAACTAATTTGCTAAGAAAATCCTTCCTGTGTACCCTCGTGTTCATAAATATCTGTAAAGTACATCTTTTCATGTGTGTTTGTATAAAAATGTACAACTTCTTGTTGTACTTCTGAAAGGGAAAGGAGTTCTTCCTTCCTCAGATTCAGATTAAAGCAAGATTAATAAAAATATCTTGTCGTCTTTTTGTTTTTTAAAAAATACTGTCTTTGGGATTTGAGGACATCTGAGGATTTCAAGTAATACCAATATTTACTATCTTTCTGTACAGCTGTAAAAAAGAATAATACATAAAGGTGAGGGATGACTGAGCAAAGGTGTTTGCCAGAGTTTCATAGCAGAAAACTCAGAATTTGAGAAGAAAGAGCTTTTATGGAATAGAAAAGGTTAAAAAAGTTTAGATTACTTCCCTGTTCACAAGCACCAACACAGCATCTATAAATAACTTTAAATAGAAATTAAAACAAGCTTCATGCTAAGATACCAGAAATCGTGATTTATTTTCTCAAAGATTTTATACTCACAATCTCATCTCCTGGCAACCAATATCCTTCTTGTTCAATACCAGCTTTTGACCCTTTACACCCCACCGTCAGGGTTTCAACAATAAGACCATCCTTGACTGCTAAACTCAGCTGACGTGTGGTTTCTTTTGGATGCATACCATGGACTCGAGACATATACCTGCACACAAAGAACAAAAGTCTGTAAGTGTTAAACTATAAAATGTGCCAGCAGAAAGATAATCTTTTTCAAATTACACAGTTTAAGTTTTAGGTTTTTTTGAAGCTCTTGAAATTTATACAATTTCCTCCTTTACTCCAAATCATCTTTTCTTCCCCTTGAAGTTATCATGTACACGCTTAGATGAGTAGTAGCATAGTAATCTTTTTTAAAAAAAATTATCATACCCCAAAACTAACATGCACACTGCTTGGGCTTGTCTCTGCTAAACTTCCCATTTGTGCCCCTAAAGAGACTTCTTTAAATTAATTGAAACTTGCATTTCTTTAATACTTTCTATAGCATAAGTACCACAGAATGAGTCTGGAGATGTACCAATGAATCTATGTGATGCTCGTAAGTACAACCCATTGATAAAAAATACGAAAATTACGCATCACATATGATAACCCAAAAGGTAGAGTTAGAGTCCCAAGTGGTATTTCTCTTTTTCTTGAGATAACCACAATGATCACACTATGATGAACTGCACTGGTGAGAAAAAAACATATATAGCCTAAACTGTGTATATACATGAGATTCAGTTGAACAATGTTGACCTTTACCCAGTATAATTTACTTCTAGACCAACACCAAATATTAACTTGGAGTAAACAACATAAAATGATCTTCCTTCAAATAAAGATTATCTCCCTGTTTTAAGATCATTACACCTCAATATTTTTTAGCAGAATTCCAAGAACATACCTGAGTCACTGCACATGGAGAACTGAAGAGAACTGCAATCGCATGCAATCAGCAGATAAGTGAATTGACTTGGAACCAATTGTTTTGTGGACATATTTTTCTAGTTATAGCTCTCTTACAGTTACAGGGCTAACTGAATTTCTCTCCCTTTTTTGGTTTCTCCCAGTGCTCTATCTTTACATGTCTCCTAGCAGAGAATTATAATTTGCCTGCTTTAAGGCAAAGCTGTCAGCTACAGCATCCTCTGTTTCATGCTTAGTAATGAATTGCAGCATCCATGATTCTTTTGTGATTGTCATCACAAACACCTTCACAAAAAAATATAATTTTTTACTATCAGGAGCAAACTTGAGGAAAATTTATTTTAAAACACTAGCATTACATAAACCCAACAGTTACATCACTTCAGATTTGTTTTTAATAACATGGCTGACTGGAACATTTAATGACTTAGAAGTTATAAACTTACAATAAGGGATGAAGACCACTCTAGCAGTCAACCATCCACTCAATCCTTCTCTTTGAAGACATGTGACTTTCAGACTTCGTATTGTTTTGGATACATAAAGGTCTTATCCAATCCAGCATTCTCTCTCAAGCGTTTGCTAAGAACTGGTTTACCCTAATCTAATAGTTTTGTTTTGCTTTAAAGGAAACTAAACACATATAATCATATAATAAATTTCAGATTCAGTAGAAGTATATATTTGTGTAGTAAAGTATACAATAATCAGAGCACCACAGGACATTTATACATTTCTGCCTGGTATCAGAGGCTTTTACGTAAATGCAGCGTGTTTGAAGGATCTTGGGGGCTTTTTTTAGGGTAAAAACTCTAAGAGGCAGATGCTGCCATTTACTATATTTTACAATGTCTACCACAACACGGTCCAAGGCCCATTTGTTTGTGTGTGCTACTACTACATAAAAAGTAAGTAATAATAAATGTAATTAATAGAGAAAGAACAAAATTCTGTGCAAGTCTGTGATCCAAGCTAATACTTATGAATCATATGCTGGCAAGCAAAAAGGATGGAGGGCCAAGCAACGACTCACAAGACAGGCACATCAGTTTAGTTCTGTATCACACTGGGTGGATGCTCATCTGCCCAACCTGATCCCTCTCTGCTTCTGTAGAAACCAAAACCCAATGTGAGAATCTGATCAAGTGACATTAAACACTACAATGAGTTTTCCAAGTTCTCAAAATTCCAAGGAGGGCTTAAACAGGCAGAGACTCAAAACTACTACTTCACTTTCAAACAGTGCCAGGGAATACCATTAGTACACTGAGGCATAAGGTGCTGAAGCTCTACCTCATTTGTTTATATACTCATGTTACATATATTTCATGTGTATGTATATATACACATATTTATGCAAACAGAACTAGCTTTTTAAAGTGCAAATTATCTTTGCTGACATTTGCTAACTTCATTGTTTTTACAGTAAATTTCCATTTTAACTCTGTATTAACAACCTCCCCATCAGAGCCACAGCACTCATGTCTTCTGCAATTTCTTCAAGTCTTTAATAGGTCTCAAAATACATAGCATAGATAATAATTATCATTCTTCCCATTTTACTGATAGAACAAAACAGGCACTGAGCAAGGAAGTGATTTCTTTACAGTTATACAGTAGGCTGCTATAGGTCTGAGAACAGAAATCAAGCATTAACCCAGTGTCATGACCTTCAGTGCATCCCGCTGAAGAAACCATGTATTTTGTATTGCATCATCTATAGTTGCAGAAACACAGTCCAACAAAACTCTTGAATGTAAGCTACATGTTTTGTGATTATTTTTCACTCACATCTCTGAACAGAACAGATACATAACACAAACCAAAAAGCTTTAAACCAACTCTAATCAGCTAAGAGGTTTAATCTGCCTATTTTAGCTGTGTCAGGGTGTGTACTAGCGAAAAGGAGCACAAGGCTCAGAATCTCCCATTTCTCAAATGCAATCCGTGTTCTCAACCAGGGTGAAAGTACTGCCACCAATTAAAGAATCTCCCCATTTTCTCCAGCTGTAAATTGGGAATAATAAATCCCATGTGGCTTTTTGAAGAATACTTTAGCCAATGTTCAGACTGTGCAGTCTTGAGATCCACAAGGGCCATGTTTTCCATGTTTAAAGTAAAAAGATATCAGCTTTCACAGGAAAGCACACACCTGTAGAGAGAATGTTTTTACTTTGAAGACTAGAAGGGCTGTTAGCCCCCTCCCACCCCCCAAATTTTTACTTATATTAAACCTGTGAAGCGTATGTGGCCAGATATTCACAAAGATTATAAAACACCACTGGCAAGGTCTGGATGAAATCCTATCTTGTTTCTGTTCAGCTAAACTAAGGAGCTATTAAGGCACAGGATTTGAACCAGAAAAGATAGTTAAACTTCTTTAATAATGAAATGTGAAAAACTGTCAGAACATGTGAAAGATGTTGGAAACACAAAATAAGTTAAACTCAAGCCTAGAGACAGAAAGCAGGATGTTTGGAGTCCTAACTACCACCTCAGACTCCTTACTGGATCGGGGAAAAACAATATTGAAATGTCTTTGTGCAAAAGTGACACTACTAATCCAGGGAGGGCAAGTCTTTTCCTGGCACTGCATGCACTGAAGCATCTGGCACCAAGAAGTTAAAAAACAAGTATGAGAAAGAAAGCAATCCTCGATTGCTGTTTTCAACAAAAGCTGATTAGCCTTACCTTGGAGACAGGGAGTTGAAGCAATACTGGTTTGTTAGGCTCTTGCCCAGTCCTCCATATCGACAGATTGGGAAGTGTAATACAATCCCTATACTGCTATTATGTAGCCAGCCACCAGAAGTAAAGCAAATATGCTTTCTGATGGGTGAAAATAAGGCATGGAGACAAAGTAAAATCCCCTAAATCGGCAACCAGCCCTAATCAGATAGGGGGCTGAAACAACCATTTCAAAATACAATTTAACTGTGCTAATCCCTGCTATATAAAATGAGGGTCTGTCTGATGAAAAGAGAAGGTTTGGCCTGATAATCTGCATGTTAAATTCCAAATCTCACCAAATGAGGCTGCCTGTCTGCAGGACACAGAAGCAACTGAACTGCTGCTCAGTATTACAGTATTTATAGGTCAGTATTTTCTCCTTTTATAAACTGGCAGCATAAACCTCCTTGACATTAGCACAAAAGAATCTAGCAAAATTACAGTTTTTGTAATCAACTTCTAAGAGCCTACTAAAGCATGTTTTCAATTATTGCAACACCACTTGGAAAGCAAGGGATAAGAATCTTTAGCATGTAGGTTGTTCGTTACCACCCTTACACAAACCTCAGCATTGTCACACCATCAAATGTATACATACAGGCCTGACCTTCAGAAATATACTTCCAAGAGAATCAGGTAAATGCACACGTGCACATAGCTAATACATGTGCACACATGTCTGAAGGCAAAAGAAAAAATTTAGAGAAGAACAATAGATTATAATCATTAATAGATTTGTAAATTGTATGTGTGTGTGCATGCTCATCTGTATTTAGTATACAAAATACCAACCAGAAAATTGTGAAAACAATTTTAAACCTATATGGCACTGCAGATAAATACTAGTCAGGCCTTTTCTAATTTAGCAGCAATAAAATATCATCATATTCTTCTGTTTATATACCTTATTTTTGTTACCCCTCCTAAAACCTAGACTCTCTGTCATACACCACAGGGACAGCCCCAGCGGTCACCGCAGCTGGAGGTGAGGACTCCAGCAGTTCTCACAGGCCTCACGGCATCCAGGAGCCACACAGCCATCTGCTGCACACCCCACCTGAGCCACGTTGCAATGACAGGGGAGGAATGATACACAGGGAAATGTGGAACGTGCACTTTCAGAGTCACTCTCCTTCACAACAACAAACTGCAGAAGCTCCTATAACTCATGCCACTATGAGCGACAACTGGATCTTGCCACCTCCCTTTGCTAAACAAAACTGGGCCACAGGGGCACACCTCTAAACCGCCCGCCTGCCCAATATACAGGAGACTTTAAAGAAGCACCAAAGTCTGTCAGCATATGAGCATTTCACACCTAAAACTTGAAAAAAAATTCCTCCAACTAGCCAGTGTTCAGCATGTCTTTCTATTCAAAACCTGTATCTAATACATGTGCTTCAAAACATACCTTAAAACTAAAGAAAAAGGTTTGTTTTGATCCAAAGGGTGTGGAGGAAGCAGATTCTAAAGCTGCAATCACCATGGGAGCAAAACAGATACAAAAGTAGCTGGCACTTGCAGGGGATCAGATGGTGAACTTTTTGCCTACAGCTGTCACGCAGCTCACAACTCTTTTGCTTGGTGCTGTGCAAGACACAACACGAAGCCAAACCCTGTCCTAAAGAGCTTAATATATATGGCCAAAAAATAATGCACATAAATAGCTAACTCTGCCCCCAAAGAGTCCTCCTGAATGCAACTGAGGTTTTCCAAGATGCAGCAAATGTTTTACATGG
The DNA here is from genome assembly GCA_002844005.1 of Limosa lapponica baueri. Classification (NCBI taxonomy): domain Eukaryota; kingdom Metazoa; phylum Chordata; class Aves; order Charadriiformes; family Scolopacidae; genus Limosa; species Limosa lapponica. The sequence goes on from KZ505964.1 coordinate 191,748, forward strand.
GTACAGTTGTGTAGCGGCCCGGAAAACAAAGCTGGCCAAGAAAGGAAGGAAGAAGGGTTACTTAAGGTGGAAAGTTGCCACAGGTATTTTTTTAAAAGAACAAATCTCTTTTTTCTGGACTCAGGGATTGCATTTTCAGCCACCTGAACTCATCAAAAGGATGAGCTGAAAAAATGTTACAGCAAGCATCTCTGTAAAAGATGAAAGTAAAATACATATAGGAAATAGCTGCCTTTTTAAAACGCGACAGTGTGACAAGTGTAGGTAGATGCTAATTTTAGTGGCAAACACTGTAATCTTGGTCTGATCAATTATCTCTATGCTGGATGCCTCCGCCCTCCCCGATGCGAAGGGAAGCAGCGGACTGCTGGCAGCAGCAGACTATCTGCTCAGCAACTCACCCAGGCAGAAACAGAGGTCTTCAGATTTCCTTGTACACATAGCCCATCTCACAACTGAGATCTGATAAAATACGGCAGATCTCACTAAACTCAACTGAAAGACTGCCATTAATTTTCAATGCTACCTACAGGTATATAAAAATGTCCTAGATTCAGAGACAGACCTTAAGGAATAATACATAAAATGGAAGGAAAGCAGCCAAAAATCTATTCTGAGTTTTATATTGTGTTCCTACCTCTGGTGAGAAATTATGCCTTTGGCTTTAGATTCAGGGTATGACAGCAGTTTTATAGATGGTGCAAGCACTTCTTTAAGACTTTTTTTAATTTGCAAAGAATAGGTCACTTGGTCGTACTAAAAGTAAAAATGGAAGAGGTGGCTGTGATTTTTTTGTTGTTGTTGTTTTAAACAAATATAGCCACATAGCATAAGAAACTTAAAATACCCAGGCTCAAATCTCAGGAATCCACTAGCTACCCTTGTGGAGAGCCAGGTGAAGATTTGTGCTCATAGTTGTATCTCAAGGCCTCAACTCAGAAGCTGAGGCTGCCTGCTCTCACTAGATGTAGCACTGTGGTACAAATCAACTTTCACAAAACACAGGCTAACCATTAGGGGTATTTGTATTTCAAAAAAATATGTTGGAAATATATTTTCCCTGTTTGCCAGAAACCGAGAGCTGGTCTGAGAGCTGAAGACAATACAGACAGAGAAAGTAGAGCTATTTACAGTGGGTTCGTAGCAGCACACTTGTTTTCTAAGATACTTTTTGATACGCTTACATTTTCTGAAGCTGTGATTCTGGATTAAATTCATTAAGATAAAGACAACCAAAGCGTAACATTCTTCCTCTGTATTTACACTTCACAGAGATGCATGTATATGAACAGGCTTCACTTGATTTCCACTGCACTCCACCTACCACCAGCACACTGCATGGACCACACAGGCATTGACAGAGCTGTTGCCTGAGCAATGAAACACTGATTATATGATCTACATTTTGTGCAGTCCAAAGTTCCAAGTGGGGGACAAAGAGAAACTCAATTACAGAGAAATGATGAATTTTCTTTTCCCTCTGACATCAGTATCTGCAACATTCATTTTGAAGACACATACACTATGTAAGTTTTAAGGTTTGTTTCATCTCTCCTTCACAGTCTAGAAATACAGCATTTGCATGCATACCAAATCTAATTTGGTGCAGTGTTTTTATAAACAAAAAGAACTCATAAACTTGACAGTGAAACAGTGAGATCTGGCAGTTCAATAAAACTAAGATCTGCCGATGCTGCTAAAACAAAGCTAAGGAGTAATCTTGTTTGTGTGTGCTTTAGATTTTCCTATAATCACCGGGGTCATTTCTGTCAAAACCAGGTAATTTTAACTCAGGTTAATTCCTTTCAGTCATTTAAATTCTCACTCATACAACCTTACTATACACTTAAGATTGTGTAACCCACCAATATGACCATAAAAAGCAAATAATTAAGGGACTGAGCTACTTAATCGTTATTTACAAAAATCTCTGTTGCAGAACTACTACCACCTTCTTAAGGAGGAATTTATCTATAAAAGGGCTCTCCTATTTTTCAAACCTAAAATCTTGTATGTGATACTGCTGGCAATATATACATGTGTGGGCTGAGCACTACTGGCAAACAGGAGCCCGGTCGTTCAGAGGCACTCCATGCATATGTAAAATCGCTTGTGTATACGCAGAGCCACTGTTCCATCCAGCACTCTTCTGTGGATGTACTGAAGAGACTGAGCAATACATGACTCAGAATACACCGTGCTGGCTAGTATCTTGCAAATGAAATATTTAGTCAGCTCATTTTGACCGTCTCAATTCGAAACATGCTTAAAAAAATATAGATTCAAGTGCTTTCATGATTCAGTTTTTCAGATATTCTATCTAATTTAATTTCCATTCTTATCTGGGTTTAAAGTAACTTTTTTTTTTTTGGTCAGATTAGTTCTAGCTTGGCTGAGTTTCAAAATCATCACACTGTCACACAAATGTTCACCTAATTACCAGCTAGGGAACAGCACATCGGCTGGAAAAGCCATCAGGGCTGGGTTGCTGTTTTTGGTGATGATAATGTTTATATGAATGGGAATATGAGACCACAGCCTAAAATAGATGGTATGAGTAGTGCTTTGGAGATCATTCTCTCTCCAGTGGTTACAGAAAAAGCTTTGATGAGTACTTCAGGCCAGATAACAACCTGTTAAATGGCCATGTCACACTCATTTTTATCTTTTACTTCTAATAGAAAGCCACCTTTATTTACAGCAAAGAAACCAAACATAAGATAGAAGTTTCACTTTCAAATATTATGAAGATGCTGTGATTCAAGCAAAAATCAATAATGGTCGTGACATAAAAAGTAAATTGGTTTGCTTTTAGTAATTAGAAATAAAGATAGCCTGTTAAGTATTTTTCTGTGCAAACTTACACAAATATTAATAGAAATATGGAGTACAAAAGAATATTCATTAAAATGAAAATGTGGATAGTGATTTTCAAGTCAGTTACACTTCCGCTGGAGTTCATAGTTTGCACATATCTATGAAAAGTATTAAGCATTGAATATTACAATTTTTATAGTAACAAGCAGTAAGAAGAGTTTAAATGAGTTGGGACTCATTAGCAAACATCAAACGAGTATGGCTGTTGGTAATAACCATGTGTTTGTGCTGTTACTATGAATCATTTTATTTACCAGCCATATTCATGCTCAGCCCAGAGATTACTTCACCTATTGAATCAATGAAGAACATTGACCTTTGAGATAAAAAAAGAAAACTGCCTTACTAACAGTACCACGTAAGATCATTCTTAAGAGAAGAATTATTGTATAAGGAAAATTGATCAAGCAAAATTCATTAGAGCATCTAAGCACATATCTATTCATTTTTTTGCAGAATGAACTGTAGGAGTTAGGTGTGTATGGGTTAATATTTCTGATCAAAGCAAATAAACCAAAAATTTAGCCTCACCTCAAGCTTCAGTCCTCAACAAAATAGCCTTTTATGCTAAATCCCTACAGGCACAGTTGCACAGATGGCTAAAATGTCCTTTCCATTCCATGTAGCCAGCATAAAGCAGTAAAAAGGGGTGGCAAGCCTGGAGGAATCTCTGTCAGTCCCATGGTGAAGTCTTCTACATTAGGCACTGAATTAGTCTTATGACAAGACAGCCCTGAGAAGCAGACCCAGCAATTTAGGTAGCAATGTTCTTTATCCCATGGAGGGATAGTGGCTCAGTACCAAGTCAAAGGAACAGTTATCCCTAACAAATCACAAACACCACCGCTTAATATATCTGGACTTCTTTTTATGTATTCCTTTAATCAGTTTAATTAATGTGTTTAAATAGAATCGTTACACAAATTGAAGAAATTATCTGTATCAAGGAAAGAGCTTGATGGGAAAAAGAGTAGTTATTAACATGCATTATAAACTCAAGATGATACTTTAATGAAATCTACCAATGCAGAAATTTTAATTCTATTACTCCTTAGACCAAATACAGCTAGTTTCTTTTTAGCCTTTTTCCAAGAAAAGTTTAAAATTTTTTCCTGTCACCCCTGCTTCTACCCTCCTTAGTCAAAAATGTCTAAAAGGAGTTCTTAAAATGGATCATTAATACCAGCAATATTAAAGTTACATAATATCCAAACCAGAAAATCATGAGGAACTCACAAACAAAATTAAGATGAAACACCATATAAACAAATAGATAAAAGCTTTATGACAAATGTAGCTATGACAGGTAACACAGGTGAAATTTAATGAACATATGCCATTGTAAACATTCCCTGTGTAAGCAATGACAATCCGTCATTCCTTCCTAAGGGTCTTATAAAATACGTTTAGCTTAGTTCCTCACTTTTCTTCAACATTTTTGTGAATATGGATGCTAAAAATCCATATTAACTTGCTGAATATTATCTCACTGGCCACTCATACAAATTTACAAGCAAAATTGTGTATTGGTTATGATGCAAAAGCTAGTGAGCTTCTCTGTACTTTCCTGCGTATCTGCAGTTTTCAGTGCTCTTTTTATTACTTTATAGCATATATCTGAACTCTTAAAAATGTCTGAAATTTTCAACCTGAATACATTTTTTAATGTCACTGACAAACCATCAGTATAAAAAATTAATGTATCAAACAAGTCAAACGTTTTGGCATCCATCGTATGCAATGTATTGCTATGTTTGTAACTGATAGTAAAGTACACATAATGTAGCGTTTTCATATATGAATGTAGAGTTTTCATATATGACAAAATAGTACTTTTGCTAAAATTTTTGTTATTAGTGAGTCAAATGATCAGTTTCAGATTGCTTTTTATTAATATAATGATTTTTAACCAAATTGATCAAAAAATTGCTGAAAAAGCACAGGAGACTTTTTTTCTCCCAAGATGATCTATGACTAAGGATTTACAAGCGTTAAAACTCTAAACTTAGTTCATCATGGTTTAACATAAAAATAGTGTTATGAAAACAGAAAAAAACATTGGTTTGGGGCTAAAAGAAGCAACTGAAGTTTCTAATGGGAAAGAGAGAAGGGCAGTAAAGGAAACGGAAAAGGAGATTGACAGTGGAGTCAGACAGAAAGAAGTGCCTTGTCCTTAAATGTAACAGAAAACACATAAAGAGGTATTTAAAACTAAGAGTTTTCTACCCTGTCATCACCTGGTGATGTGTTTCTGTGTTTGTTTCCTGTAATGCATGTAACTATAATTAAGCCAATCCAATACAAACTGAATTCAGTTTTCCCAGAGGTGAACACTCAACAGCCAGGCTGCCACTCGAGGCTGCCATGTGGCCTGCTGAGGAAGTAGTACAATGCTTCTTAATGTAGGACCTTGTACTCCACACTTTTGCTTACCCTTGCAAAATTACGAACTGCTATTACACTGCATGGCATGGGAAAAAAAAAACTTCACTATACTCTTCTTCCTCATCCTTTCCCAACTGGTAAAATGTGAGCTTTCTTGAGCACTTCCTTCAATACTGACCTGTTCCACCACAGTGCAACTGACCAGTTTGAGTAATGTGTACCAGATTGTGAAGAGTTGCTTTGAATAACACTTATTTGCTTCACATGGTCACATCTAAGACACACATGAGGACGATGTAAAGATGTGGAAAAGCAGCCAGTAACACTGGTTAAAAGTGAACTCAAGCAACCACTGCATTCTTCTTTGTAACAGAAGGATGTTTTACTTCAAACAATTCTTTTCAGATAAGCCTACTCTCTGATAAAAAGAGGACAGATATTTTAGGGGAATGGCTTGACAAAGGATAAGCAACAAACAGAGCAGGAAAACATTTCTAAGCTTTCATTTCATTCAAAGAAATATCAGGTGCTACTACACTTCTGCTCATGCAAAGTTAAAGAACAGGATTATCTAGTTATAAATCCAGAGTCATCTGCTCTCTTAATCATTCTTAAGGCTTTCTATTTTTGTTTATGCATGACTATTTAGTTGCAACATGCAAAATACTAGGAAGATTTAAATTTTCATCAAAGGTACTATAAATACTTTTTCTAACAAGTTTCTGAGCTTCAAATAAGCAATACCGTAAGAATCGTGGTCTTTTTTTTTTCTTGCCACTGCATTGCATATTCTTATTTATAGGCATATGATTATTCCCTACCTGTTCAAATTGCTCATTTTCTTATTTATACTCTCTTGTGATTATTCTCTACCTGTTCAAATTGCTCATTCTCATTTTTGCTTTAATCAGTGCTTCTAGAAATTGTTTTCTGTTAAAGCAAATGGCCCAAAAAGAGAACTGCAGAAGAACTAAGGCAACAAAAACAGATTCATGGATGGGAGAGGCCCTTAACTTTAACTGTTCTCAGAGACTGACAAAAGAAATTTCATAGAGTGATATCTGGAGAAGAAATCCCCCTCCTAGGACTAAATGATAAACTGAGAGGGTCACGTACTCAATCTACAACTGCTAGCGACTCCACCTCAACTGTGGGATCAGAAAATCTCATCATTTTACAGTAATCTTTCATATTGAGTAATTCTTTTCTGGCATGCTGTCCCATCAATGCTGATTAATGCTAGCCCACACAAAGCCAACAAGGGACGTACAGAGTCTACTCTGTATAGGATTGCGATCTGCTCATCTCTCTTAGATGTTTTGACTTAGCTGCACTTACATTAAATTAGAACATAACAAAAATGAGTCCACAGAACAAATATGGGAAAAAAGGTTATTTAGGGACTTAGTACTGGACCATCCCATTTGAAAGTCAATTAAAAAAGATGTGCCTCTTTGTATCTATTTATAAAAAAAAGGCATTTTCTTGTATCACCAATGCTGTAAAACAGCTTTCTGACTGATGAAACTGAAGTTTCCGTTTCGCTCTATTTGAAAATAACACAAATTCTACAATTATAGCATATCAGTTTTATCTTAGCTAATGGTCTTTCCATCAGCTTCATCCCACCAAAATTTGGGATACCTCTACTCTGTGGACTATGGTCACTCTTGGTTTCATTCCCAAACTAACTCATTCTCAAGATCCATTGTGGAGAAAGCCAACTTTTCTCTCAGGAAAAAGGCAAAGCATGGCCAAGAGGTTAGTTTGCTCTTGAGAAAGAACATGGATGTAAACCATGCCAAGATTGGCTCCTTCTGCCAAGGGCACTCCAGCACTGTTCCAGCATGCTATGTGTCCTCAGATGCCTTCATATCATGCCCGATGGCAAACTATCATGCCCCTAGCTTCAAGTTTCAAGAATAGCATTGCTGTGGGCTGTATTATTTTTGGCGCTTAGAACTGAGGAACCACACACACATATAAAACAAACAACGAGTATGTCGGGGGCAAAGAAACACTCCAGGAGCCAAAGGCAATGCGGTGTGGCCACAGCATATCTGCTCCAGAAGGTGCCAGGGCATTCCTTGTCACAGTACACAAAGACAGTATAGACACAGCCTTGTAAGAAACAGGGAGAGAAGCCAATCAACTAAATAAATCATGAAACACATCAAAGGGAGCGAGAAAAAAAATATGAGGAAGGATGTATGGAAGAAAAGAATTATGTTTTGGTTCTTCACATTAGTCTTCATGGAATATTTAGAAACCAAAATAATTATCTGTTTACAATGACAAAATCTTGAAAGCAGCCGATAACAATTGTAGAACACCATATTTGCCAATTGGGTATTTTAATAGCATTAACTTAGTAGATAATGAACTCTGAACTAATCATAAAGATCATGAAATGTTCATAAATTGCTACTGAGGAAATCCAATAGCTTGTGAGAAAAAGGGTAAATACTCAATTACTAGTTAATTAAATCTTAGGAGCCCAATTACCTGCAAGGGAATTATAAAAAAAACACTATAAAAGAAACTGGGAGACTCGAGTAGCCAAAGAAAGTAGCCACTTTCAAAACACGTTTGTACAGAGATACTTACCAATCTGCTATGAAACTGAAAGTCAATAATTTATCCTACTCATTTAAATATGCATGTCTTTTTTCCAGTGTTATTTTAAGGCATTTTATTCCATAGAATCAATTTTTGAGGTTACCCCAAATCCAAAACAGATGGAAGATAATGAGGAAAAAACAGAAAGTCAAAGCATAATTACAAATTTTTAACACAATTTTAGGGATGAACAATTTGTCAAGCTGTGCTCTGACAGAGAATTCACAAGATATGGGACGCCATTTCTCCACTAGTATTTACAGCATAACTAATAATCCCAGTACTTAAAGGGGGCCTACAAGAAAGGTGGGGAAAGGACTCTTGATCAGGGAGTGTAGTGATAGGACGAGGGGTAAACGTTTTACACTGAAAAGGGGTAGATTTAGATTAGACATTAGGAAGAAATTCTTTACTGTGAGGCTAGTGAGACACTGGAACAGGTTGCCCAGAGGAGTTGTGGATGTCCCTTCCCTGGAAGTGTTCAAGGCCAGGTTGGGCTTTGAGCAACCTGGTTCAGTGGGAGGTGTCCCTGCCCATGGCAGAGGGGTTGGAACCAGATGATCTTTAAGATCCTTTCCAACCCAAACCATTCTATGATTCTAATACCAGTAATACTCATCTAAATAATTGACTTATTAGGATGAAATTATTCCAACACCAAGTCTGGACAGAGAAATAAGTCATATTTCTTGATAAATACCTCTTAGAAAGATCATTTTGTTATTAATTAATATGGTAATTTAGAAATGTTAGACATTTCTAGTAGTTAAATTTTAAATTACTGTAATTCATTGACTTGAGATACACTATGATAATATAAGCCAGGTGAGAATAATTATTTTGCATACCTTTACAGAAATGCTACCACTGCCTTCAAATGAGCTTTACTCATTTTTATTTAAAATGCACTGAACACACGGAAGCCTTTGTACAAAGACAGGAACTTATAGTTCTCTTCAAAAGGCAGTTTGCACTTTTAGAACTAATGTCTTTAAATTCACTACACTGTTACGGCTTGTTAGTATTGGTTTTCACTCTTTCATTTACTTTTCAAGCTACTGAAGAATGCCTATCTCCAACCAATGGAAAAGTCCTTTCCAATTATAATTTACCCCCCCCCAACATATAATCACTAAAATTGCAGAATCCCTTTCATATAATGATTTGTTTATTTTTTTGAGACATCAAGTCTGTGCAGTGTCGTCGCTAACCTACCAATGCCTTTAAGTTTTTATATAATATTTCAATTACCAGTGTCATATTATTGGCATCTTTACACACACACATTTTTAATTATTTCAAAAATAGACACGTTTCTTGTGTTTCTTAATACTTCTCTGCATGCAATGACTTTTCTAAACCAATTGCCAAAAGTTCAGTAAGCTTACTAACTAATTTCTTGAAGGCTCTAACTTGCGTATTCAAATTTTCCAAGTGACTCTTTCCTCAATGTAAGACAGTTTTCAATCACTTTCTAATCACGCATCTTTCTATTCTTGCTTTTCCCCCTCATCAGTTTAAAAAGGCAAGCATACTTGATTTATTCTACTTTTAATTAAAGAGCCTCTTCCCTTATAGGTTTTTCCTGATAATATTAGAAGTACCTTCTAGTGTTCCTGGCTCCTCCTACACTATCCTCCTACTCTTATGTTCTCTAAAGAAAATGCGTGGCTAGTTCTATAGATTTTTCTTGCATACTTTCCACTGCCAGTATCTTCTGGAAGTCTCTCTTTACCTCACATATTTTTGAACAATTACACATAAAGTGCACTGGTTACATTTTACATAATTTAGTGTGTTACATATATTTGTCTTTTTGACTTATTGAAACAGTTCATAAACTATACATAATGAATCCTCTTTTGATATTATCAAGACTTCTCCCCGGTCATAGAAAGTAAATGCTCCTTGATATGTACAGTGGCTTCTACTCAACACCTAAAGACTAAGAAAAGCAAGAAGTAAATGAAATGAACAGGACTGTGTTAGGAAGGGGGAGACAAACATGCTGAGCTGCATGTTGGGAGAAAAGCCAACAGACAGATTTGCCTAAAAGTAGCAAACCACCTGATGAAGAAAGCAGCAATAGAGATTCTGATCTGAAGGCATTTGGACTAACGGGTCACAAAATATACAGGACAACTTGTCTCTAGCAACAAATGAACCCTCAAACTATAGCAAAAGGAAAATAAAATCAAAAATCAAATCATGAATCATCTTTTCAACTCGTGAAGTTCTTTGAAAGTACACATTTGTCATCCACTATTTGACACAGTACGATGACTGTCACTTACCTTAAACATGTACTTATAAAGAAAGATTATCTTGCTGTTTTTCTGTATCCTTACTCAGGATAAGACATGCTTCCATGAATTTCCTTGTCATTATTACTTGGAAATACTTGCAATATGCAAAGCCATTCTTTCAGTCAATCCCAAGAGGTATTCACACTTTTAAAAAATGTTACTAATCCAAGTATGAGACTCCTCCCTTTATCTTCAGCTATGTATATATGGTCATAATTTTCACTTTTGACCACTGTTTGGTTTTGATCTCTCTTATTATTCATACATTTGCCTATGTGCCCAGACACTGATTTATCTTCTAAGAAATTGCAGTTGTACTTGACCAAATGATCTTTGAGCCTGGAAGAATTTATCAGCTGCTCAGTTTTCATCAGAAGAGATATTCTAACGCCCTGCTACTTTCAGAATTTATTTTGAATATTATGTAATATGCATACTCATTTACTAAGTCATCTGTGTTTCTTCATCAATGACTAGTACTGTAAAGCAACCCTAAGGTCTTTATCTTTTCCTTGCCAAAAGTTATCTCCTTAAACATATAATAGAAATAAAAATAAAAATATAATAGAAACTAGATCACTGTTCATCACTGTTGTCACCGATGTGCATGTGGAACATTTACAATGTCCAAGCACTTTTTAGATTACTCTTCACTGCTAACACCTCACGCATCTTTCTCAAAGTACTAAGGATGCTAGTATCTCTGTTTAGTCACTTATTTTTCTTCTGATTAGAGATGAGTCATACAATCTGGATCTAGAATGTTTTTTTAAAAAAATCAAACTACTCTTCAGTTACCAAGAGCAGTACTTGTTTTTCTAGCATCTGTCCAATTCCTTTTTTTCTCAACCTTGTGTGTAACAATAAGATTTGGCTTACCTAATTTTACCCAGCTAAATGTTATTTGCACCATCTTAAAATAGGCATCTCTCATAGGAGTGGGATGAATCCCCAGCTAGACATGCCTGTCTCCCTTTATTACTTATAAAAAGAGCATAAACAGCTAACAAACACAGCTAATACATGGCCTGGAGCTAGTAATTTGAAATGTTGAAATGGAAAGTGTATAGCATTAGTTTACCCACTTGTCTCCTTAGAGACATGATGCAAATATATATGCTTTAAAGCATTCTGAAACTCAAGTGCAACCACAAAAATGGCATTTCCTAAAATACAATCTCCCTCTCAATTCTGCTTGGAACTTTATCTCTGGGACGGTGCTTTTCGATTTAATGGTGCATTTTTCTTTGTTGCAGGAGCCAGGTACACACTAATTCATTTGGGGCATCATCCTTTTTTCTTTCTCCTGTTTATTGTTTACTATGTTTGGAGAACCTGAACTGTTACACTTCTTCCACTTATGAAGCCAGTTTTGACTGTCACTTCCACCCTAGAGCTTCCAAACTGTCAGTGGTACGTTATAAAGATTTTCACTTTGTTAGTCACCTGCACTGTTTATAACTCTCCGCTTACTGGTCTCTGGCCTCATTATCAGCTCACATTGGTTCTGGCAACTGAAGAGTTGCCAACTGGTTACTTTTGCTCTTTTAAATTATTCATATTGATTACTTTGACAAATGTGACGAACATGTTGGCCTGGAAATGCAGACAAAGTAGAGAGAGGCACAAAACCTCCCTCAGTTTTTATTACAGTGGCTACTCCAAGTTATCTTAAAAGCTATTTTAATATTGTAGACCTTTTTAGACATTGCAAGCTTCACATAACAAGGAATGTATATTTCTCTGTGTATACAGCATATAATACATTTTGAAGAATATTTTAATAGTAACAATAGTATTAGGCATAGGTGGTAATCGTCCCGTGTCTTCTTTAACAGCATCCTATGCCCATCTCAGCAAATATGGTTTCTTATTTGTTTAAGCAACCTAACACTTCAACTTCAGATTTATCTTTGCAATCTGGAAAGACTTCTCCACTGGCCTATCCCATTCTCATAAAGAGTTAGATTATTTACAGATTTTATTGCCTTTTTCTCCTTAACTGCTGTATCTACTTCTATTTTGACCAAGCTACCAACTGAGTACAGGTCTGACTTGCTAAACTCAGTTCAAGTACTATAAATATTGCATATTTCCTAAAGATGCTTATACAAATCAAATACAGGATGAGCAAGATCTCAATTCAATGGATTAAACCTCACTTCAGGATCTTTAGGTGCTCAGTTCTATAAGGTGTTTTTTTTTTAAAATAATTAGACAATTTGTAACACAGAAGTGTATATAACTGTTTCACAGTCTCTCACAATGTTTACTGTCTCTGTTTCCCAGGAGTTTTAATAGCATCAACCTTCCCCCTCATCAAGACTTTTTTTGGAACGGATCACTTACTTTGTAATACGGTCAATGTTAGCAATTTGCTTCTGGTTCCGGATTATTTCTATAGCTGCCCAAAGATGCTGGATAGCCTTTGTATCTGCCTGTCGTCTCTTCGTTAAGCGTGCCATGACCTGTTTACTTGCTCAGCTGCAGCCAATAAATAAAAAAAATACACCAAAAAGTTAATCATGAATTAAGAAATGGATTACATGATGATCATATTGCAATAAATATGATTACAAGGAAAATTTTGTTAACCTATAGCAATTCAATTTGCATACAGCAGCATGTTTTTTTACTCCTAAAGAGCAGTAAAAAGCAAAAAAATACAGTTTACAAGAACCCCTTTCACATCACATAATCTATACAAAAGGAGAGCAGTAAAAATTATCAAATCAAAAGCAAATGACTTATCAAATTTGTTATGAAAAGTCACTTAGTTCACATCTCAGTCCCCTAGAATTTCTTAAAAAGCAGACGCAACCCTAGCCTGACACTTTCACAGCCTCCTGCATAGCCCAAAACCCTTAAAAAGGGCGAGTGGTGCTTGACTACATCACACAGGTTAAGCATGAACTCTGACACAGAGAAAAAGCTGGACCCACAGTCTAGTACCCAATACAGTTCTCAGAGTATTACTTTCATATTTTTATAATTTACAACTATTTAAAAAAATCCATCCTATAAGCACAAACTCTAAGTATATATTCATGGATGATAAATATTTTAAAAAAATATTTTGGAGCAATTCCATTTCCTGTAACAAGCTAAAACCCAACAGGACCAAAGTGCTTCTGATGGCATTTACCCATCTAACCAACCCTGAATGGGAACATAATGAGCATCTGGCTTTGTTTACAAATTTTCCAAAAGCTCAAGGCAATGAGTACAGATAAGCCATAAATCGCCTACAGCTCCACTACAGGCACAGAATCCCTTTTTAAAAGCTTAATGATGCATTTTGATCACTAAATAACTTTCTTCCAGTGGCACCACTTTCTCAATGAAAAAAAAATGACTGATTTATGACTGCTACCAAGGTCTATAATTTTAGAGCTCTGTCCTCAAAATGAACCCTGTGGTATGCACGTGGATACTTGTAGCTAGCAGAATATTAACTTCAGTAACCCAAAATAATATAAAAAATGCAAAAAGACTACACCATCTGTGCAAAGTTAAAGATGGGAATTTAAGTATTAAAAGTGTCCCTCCTCTCAAATTCACAAAAATTAAACAGATTTAAGTATTCCATCAGTTGCAGGAATGCAATTTTCAAGTTCATGGGACCTACAGGTACTTGTCAAAGAGGGCTGTCAAGTTTCAGATCCAATATTACCTCAGCAACACTCACTCACTCTACAGGTGTAACAAAATAAAGTGCAACATTCTATTATTCAGGAGGAGAAGTGACTTAACAGCATTATACTTAGCATTATGTAGCCCATTTAAAATAGAAAGAAAAAGAAAACAAAAGTTGATGTGAAGTGATATGTGGACCCCCAGTTGCAACTGTATCTCGTGGGTGAGGCACCTCTGGCTGCTGGAGATAGCAGGGAAGGGCAGAACACAGCAGCGCTGGCGGAGACACAGTGGGGTCACACACCGACCCCACAGTTCTGCTTTAGAAATCTCTTCCCACCGGGATTTAAAGCAAGGGCAACTGGATGGGCGTCCCAGAAAAGAAAGGCCAAGAATACATTTTTGAGGGTAGGATAAGAGGGAATATGATAGACACACAACTAAGAGTGACAGCCAGTAGATAGCATCACCTAAGAATGATTCAGAGAAAGAAAGTCTCTGTTGGGAATAGTGAGGAAAGACCCTGCATACCTGTGAGCTCCTTTACATTCATTTCACAGAACATGAGGAAAAGTGAAAAAACCCTCCTAATTTGTAAGAGAAACCTATGATTATTTGTAGAATATAATTCTTAAGGAAAACAGACCTGAAAAATACAAAGAGGGGTTAGACAATAGCATGACAATCTTTGTAGCCCTGCTATCTTTGCATAAAACTCCTTTTCTAATGTCGAATTGACTAAAAGTGGTATCATTCTTTTTATTCTAGCTCTCTACAAAGTATCTGCTTTAAAAGCTGTTAGCTGATACAACAGTTGACAGGCTGGACACGGAGCCTCTTACACAGTATCATGTCCACATGCGAGGATCAAGGAGGAAACACTCATCCTCCTCGACCCTGGTAACAGTGTGAAACAACAGACCAGTTCTCGGTTTATTTTGGAATAAATAAGTGGGTCCTGTTATCCCAACTACTTCAAAAATAACCGTTATTTTTGGCAGCCTGGCATATGGCTGCCCGCATGAAAGCTGCACGCGGCGTGCCTGGCAGAGGGGGAAGGAGGTGGTTTCTCTCACACCCCTGTGACGCCCGGGTCTGAGGGCCCCAGCACAGGGCAGGGCCCTGAGGAACCCATCTGCTACCTCAGCACGGCCCCATGTCCCAGGCTGACCTCTGGGGCTAAGGAATTCCCTCTTTGTTTTTCCAAGGAAGGAGAAGAAGTCCACATCCCAGACAGGGAGAGGGAGAGTGAAGGATCACTGTAATTAGGGGTTCCTGAAGCTGTGTGGTTGCAGAGCTGCACCTAAGATGGCTGCCAACGGGCAGAGGGAGGCCTCTCCCTGCAAAGGCCCTACAGGGTCCCTGTTTCCTTTGGAGTGCGCTTTCGGAATGAAACTCCTGACCACCCCTTTGCCCCATATCCTTATCACGGTTTGTGGGCTCGGAGCACGCAAACGCTATGACCTGTGCCAGGGCTGACTCCAGCCCAGGGTACAGGTGTGCACCTCCCAGGCCCCAGCTGCCACAGGGAGGTGACTCCATGGGGCCGGACTGGGCCGAGTCTGAATTAACTCCCCCAAAAAGGCAGCCGCTTCGGATCCCGGCCCAAACTGTTCCCTCCTGGCCGGCTCCTTGCTCCCACCACTGCTCCCACAGGCACAGCCACGCTCTTCTCCCTGCTCATCTGAAAATAAAAGTGGCAAGAATTCTTACACATGGGACACAGCAATCACACATGTTCTGTTCTGTTCCTCTTTTCTTTTTTTTGTAAGATACAATAATTTTAGCAGGTGTCCTGCCTTCAAAGAATACACGTTTCATTTTTATATCTTTTTTATCTTTTAAATATCTTTTTTCATTTTTATATCTTTGGTTTTTGGTTATTTAAGTGCACTTTTGCTAAAGTCAAGATTTGACACTCCAGTACTAAAACAGCAGTTCTTACCCACCACACTTCCAAAAACCTAAAAATAGATGTTTTTTTCCCAAAAAAGTCCAGACCACTTTAGCATTATTTTCATCTTCTAATTGCATGGTGCAGAAGAAATATGGAGCCTTTCTGCATTAAAGAAAAAGATTAAAAGATTGTGGCATATTTCTCACTGTTCATTGCAGTCACTCTTCCTCCATGGTAAAACTAACCACAACAGTCTACTCCCTGCATTCCTGCAAAAATATAAGCAGTTTTCTATATTATTAGAAAACTAAAAGATAACTTGTATCAGACTGTAAACAGTTCTAAAATGCTTATGAGTGCTACCTCCAAGCAACAGAAAATGCTTCCAGTGCTTCAACATGCACAACATATTAATGCAAATAACAGTTCAAAGTTTAATGGGAGACATATTAGATTCTTAAATCTATATTTATTACTGCTCATTATTTGCTTATGTGTGGGTGCACATACATTCACACACGCAACAGAACAAGCATAAACATCCAGTGCGTGTGAGTATGTGTAAGAATCTATGGCTTAGAGGTTAAATACCAAAAGAGGCTGATTCATCCATGCAGTGTTTTAAAGAAGTTAGAACTCCAGAGGCTCTTTAAAACCACAACACTGAAATGTATATTTACATATAAATGCTTGAAGATGTTTCGCATCCCCCTCTTTTGTTACAGCTTTCATTTCAATATCCTGGAAAGAAAAACTAAAAGCTGAAGTAAACACTAGTTTTCCACTTGTGATTTGCAGCCATCGTGCTTGTTTAGCTATGGTATTCCCTGTCCATACAAAATCATTTGCTTCATGCCATTTCTGTCATTATGGTAGAATACAGCATCTCAGAGAAAGACTGGCTAAAAATCTAAGAATTTGTATCAGCAGGATGCGTCTTAGGATGTGTCTTTCTGATTTTGTAGACATCCATGCGACCTGCACAATATAAGGATTCTCCTAATAAAGGAGGGTTTGTGTGGCAGATGTGCCAGCTCACACACTTCCATCACACACTCCCTCACACAGGGCCCAAAGCAAGTAATTTGACTTCTCAATTTTCAACTCTTTAACTGTTCCTCAGTGCAATCTGAGTAAGGTTTTACTGTATTTTATATTTTAAATCCCTCTCGAATGTCCTATGTACAACATTTCAAAAAGTATACCACTTTATTGCACACAACTTTCCTCAAGAGCTAAATGTTACCCAGGAACAGTGAACAAGCACTCTCAACAAACTGCACTTTATCTTGTGACTCTACACAGCGTGGCTTATTTTCTCAAAGCCCGTAGCAAAGCGTGCATTGCCATGTGGTGGCAACGTCACAGCAGCAGCAAACCAGACTTACTGTCAAAACAGCCAGGCTACTCGTCCTTAGACACACACTTGGCCAAATCAAATGCTGTACAGCTGTCTGCTGCAATAGTAGGGGATATGGAAATCCACGCTGCAAGTTAAAATAAACGAAATCACCTTGCAGCATGTCTAGGAATTTAGCCCAAGGAACCTCCTGACCTGCTGCTTGCAACCAATTTAGCAGACACTATCAGGTACTAAGTTTAGCTAGAAACTGTCCCTGAAGACAGAAACAACTGAGAGGTAGTCAAATCTTCCCATGTTTAGCTGTTAAATACTATCTTCTAAGCAAAATATGACACTTCTGAAAATTTAACTAATGAATTGGACTTTGCACTGAAACAGACGGTGTTGCAGTTGGGTGCTGTTGCTCTGATGGGAGCTGCTAATTAAGAGCTGACAAGTAGTAGCTTGTTAAAACTCCTGTTCGTACTTCACTGTAAGTGAGGCTACCTGTGGCGCTCGTCCCTTTCAGTGCAAAGTCAAACAGGTTAAACTTCATCCCTGCTAATAGCCACCATTTGGCTGAGATTTGGTATGCAGTTAATTGCAATGGAAAGACAATTTAAAAAGTTGATCCTTGCCACTGCTCAGCTGTTAGTTTCTGCCTTTCAACCCCGCATCCCTGGGGCTTGCTATTATTTCTTCCACACTACACAGGCTCAACAGGATGAAGAAGCTAGGCTCAGTCCTAGCTTTTGTGGCTTTCATGCTGTGAGACTGGCTGAGAGACTGGCTGCTGGTTAGGAAACTTGGACCAGACTTAGCTTCATATTTGTATGTGCATTATAATATAGGCTCTAGTACTTCTTAAAGTGTAACTTTTTATAGTAAGCATAAAACTGTATATATCAGCAGTACAAACTAGTTCCAAATGTTTAGTGCTTTGTTCTTGTATTAAATAAGAGTTTCCTATTAAAATCCAGATTACAAATTTGCATATTGATGTAGAGTTTGGGTCCCTGGACTTTATACAGGTCTTTGTTGCACTCCGAAGTTCTGCAAGTTTATAGTTTACAGTTTAAACTACTGCTAAAATATATCTTTTGTCACCAGTTTAGTGGGAGGGTAAACTCTTTAGGCATCCCCTCCTAGAACAACTGAGAGCAAAACTGGTAACTACCCTAGTTTTATACATGGAAGGTGCACCTGAAACTGTTGACTGAGCAGCGAAGTCATGCAATGGGGGGAGAAAGAAGACAAAGTTTAACTTCAGGTCTGCCTTCCAGACCTCGTGATCCAAAAGCATGGGGAGTAGCTGCTAGGGTGAGGACAAAGCTTTTGGCAAGAGTAGTCCCACATTTTACCACTCACTTGTCTTCCTGAGCGTGCAATACTAACGCATGTGATCTTGGATTAGCTGGGCACCTGGTAGCAGGCATCCCTCTTCTGCATGCAGTCATTTTCAAATGTTTAAGAATAAGCAAGTGTTTTGGTATCATTAGATGCTTATTCTGGACTTAATCCCGATCCACTAAAATCAACAAATGCCTTTCTGCTGACTTTCCAGGGGTTTGGAATAAACTTTCAACTGCTGGCTGTTCTTCCACATCCTCACAATGAAAAACTTAGGAGAGTGTTTGATGATGTCAGTGAAGCTGAAAGATGTAACAAAGGCTTGTGGCTGAAACAGGCAAAATTTGTTAATTAAACTAAACTCAGACAATTATACTATAAATTAACAAAAGTTACTGAATTCTTCAGTGCACCTTTTTGTATTAAGACTTTAGTTCATGCTGTAATGCTGTCATTTTGGAAGTTATTAAAGTACAGAAGATTTTTGGATGTTGAGTGTGTGTCATTCCTAACGAAAATCTTTTCATTTCACTGTTAGATTAAGCTGCACAAAGTCTATTCTAAAGAGATGTTTATGAGCATAATTATCCTAAATGTTTCACATGTGCAAGTGAACTAATTGTGCTGTTATGCGCTACCCCAACTTCTGCATTTCCAGATTGCTAGGTTTGTAACCTTGACATCATGCCAACTTTTCCAGTGAGGTTTTGCATAGCTCTGTAAAGTGCAGTACAGACAGAAAGCAAAACTACATGAATACAAAACTGCAGTGTACTGCTTCTTTCTCTCTGCAATTTAATATTTTTTTTTTCAACTTCAGTACGCAGAATACAAGAAAGCTTTTGCTGTTACCTTGTGCCATTCCAAGATGGCAGTGAGCCACTGTAGAAATCAGAGCCAAAGACAGTACAGAATTAAAGGCCCCAAGAATACTTTTACTACACATATGTGTAAGATCTATTTTAATCCCTGATATTGCATTTACTTCATTTGTACTGTATCCCATTCAAAATGATTAAGGAGGAGTCCTTCACTGAGGCTAAGGCATATGATACTTTAATTTTAAACTCAGGCATTCTGAATCATCAGCATACAAATAGCAGAATGCTTTCTTTTTCTTTTGAAACCAAATCTGGACTTTCTTATTTAATTAACTCACCCTGCTAGAGCGAACTTGACACAAATTTTGAGGCGCCATCCCAAAAGAGAATTTCTAAGAAAGTGTAAGTTTAAATCAGTGTAAACGGAGTGTAACAAAACCTAAGATGAAGCATCAATAACAGCTACTGAGAAAGATAGAATCACAGCCATACACCCTAAAGAAAGACTGTCAAAATGGTTTTGTTTGCTACCTAATACAAATATACGTACAGGACTAAAATGTGACCCTGTATTCTGCTGCCCCTCCAGCCAACCCCAGTCTGGAATTTCACAAACAATAGCAAACACTGTCCCAAAAATTGGAAGGAAACTATCCTTTGTTCCTGTCTGGCAGAAATCACTGAGTAAAACTTTATCTAGTAAAGTAAGTTCGGAGAAAAGAACACCACAACTGCCCAAGCAAGTAATATAATCAAAAGGGCAAAGAACCCTTGGCAAAGAGCCAAATCTGTGACTAGCAATGTTAGCTACACTAACTCGTTTCAGTTGACTACTTTTTTTTTGGTTATGGTCATCGTGTTTTACTACAGGTCCTGTGCCTCCAGAAGCTGAAGCACATAATACATTTTCTGCTAAAGATTTGTTTCAATACTATTTTTCTTATGTACAGGTTCCACATTCATCTTTTAAAATAAACAGTATTTTCCTTAGTATTTCCACTCTTAATAGGTATTAAATACATGAATAATATTTCTTTTTTACAGCTAGTAAAAAAATTAACAGTTACACAGGAATATCAAGAACCACATGAGGTTTTGTTTACATTTGAAAATACCACCACTGAAAACGCATACACTCTTAATGCATTAAGCGAACTTCTGAATGAATGCAATTTCAATTAAAAAATGGTTTAGTGTGGCTTGGCTAAGGCTTAGTTAATGAAATTAAGCCACACTAAATAAAGAGTTTCCACAATGGAGCTTGCACTAGTATAAAGTGCTTTAAAAATACAGTTCTTATAAAGTGATGCAACTTTGAAGGCAAGCTTTAGCTGCCATAGTAACAAAGCCTCTTATTTCCAGGATGATGATACACTAGTATTAAATAGCCTTTAAGTTGTTCATCTCCAGAAGACTACTCATCTTCGTTCAAAGAAATTTTCACTACAAAAGACAGTCCAACACGACTAACTCCAACATCACAAAATAACAGATGGCTCATACGAGGTGTAGAAGGTCATCCTATACACTTCTTGTCCCCTATCATGGCTGGAAAATAATGAGTGCTCTTCAGATTTGTTTACTTGGGGAGTTATCAAAAATAATACTAGCACCCAACCTGCTATCAGTGATGCTCTGGCTCCCCTGTATGAACGCAAAGACTCACGGACACACAAGTAAGTTACACACACATGCCTTGATATAAGAGGCTTGAATTAACACAATTTACCTTCTACTTTCCACCAACTAAGAGCATGAAGAGGGTCAGTTACAGAAGATTAAGTGACACGTGGAGACAGGATCACGTTCTGAACCCACACTGCACAGTAATACAGGCTTCTGTGGGTTAGCTACACCCACCACCGAACTCCTTATTTTCCAAAGCAGCCTAAAGGTAAGCCATGAGAAGATGCTGGAGGAAAATCCATGGAAGGAGTTAATGCTTAATGAGCAGCCGGAGCTATTTCCCCATGTAGACAAGCCCTTAGCAAACAGATACTTCCTGTCCACCCGCTTGGCTGTAGGAAGCAGAGATGATTAATGCAGCTATGCATCTTGACAGGCTCCAGCGCTCACTTGGTCGTAAAAACTGAAGAATCATGGCCAAAGAAGGCTGATGGTGAAGGCTGGAATTTTGGCTTGGATGATAAAATAGATGCCACTTTGATTCTGCAACTCTCTCTAATGAAAGTGAGAGGTGGAAGACATCTTAGAGAATGCTAGGAAATCTAAATAAGAAGAGTAGCTCTTCCTCCGAAAGCAAGCTTTTGATCATTATCTTCCTTTCTGTTCTGAAGGCTAAGGAGCTTGGTTATTCTGTAAGCCTCAACTAAACTGATGCAATACGTTTCTCTGTCAGTAAGTAACGTATAATAAATAAGGTATGATGACATAAATAAATAAATGATTTTTCATGGTATATTAGCAGGGAATGTAATTCTGCATAAAGTTAGTTTCGCACTAAACAATAAAAGAGATACATTATGTATGTCAAAGAGTTACGAACGCATGGAAAAGATCTAAATCATGAAAAAAGGTAAATTCATTGCACATTATGTAAGCTATATGGTAAAATAAGGAGTTGATGTTGACTTTTTGCAGTGTATCATGAGATACACTGTTTTTTCTTCTCTTTCTCTGAACTACACACAGCTGTCAGTATCTTTAAAGCACAGATTGTGATTCTGCTGCTAGCAACAGGACTTAGACCTTAGATGCTTGTAGAAACTATTCCTCCACCAGGCTGCATTTTTATTGACAAAAGGCAGCTGAATCAATTTTTGTTGCTCCATAACAAAAACGAAGACTGCCTGAACTTGTTCCTTTCAAAGCTATTCTCTTTGGCCTCTCCCTCTCTATAAATAAAAGCACAACTATACAACTTCTAAAACTGCTCAGATATTGAATTATTTGAAAGTCAGTGTGTTATACAGGTGTGACCACTTTTCTCCAGAAGTCAGGCCACAAGCAAGTTTAGTCCAGAGGACACTTTCTCTTGTCAACAGTCATCTCAGGGAAAGCTGATACTATATAAAGAAAACAAGTGGAATTCTGAACCAACTAAGGTTTCTGAACTGAAGCTCCTTCAAGCCCAAAATGCCTGGGCTCATCCTTGGAAACCTTCAGAAATACACTCAGAACTTACAGAGTTAAAACACATTGATCTGTAATGCAGGTAAGATGAGCCAAAGATAAACACTGCCAAAGCTTACAGGCTTTTACAGCATTAATCAAAAGAAACTTTAAGGCAGGCAGAGGATCAAATTGTAAAATCTGAGCTTTAGATCCTGCTTCTGAAATTCAAGGCGAATGTCAGAAATAATGGACCTGAAAGTTTCATGCAATGCTCCCTCAGCTGTGGGACAAGACCAACAGAAAGAATAACACAGTGTAGAACTGGAAGCCTTTCCCCAAGTCCTCACCTTGCTTGGTTTTCTTCTCTCTGTTTTTTAGAGAGTGTATTTCCTAGGTTGGGCATAGACATCTACCTTAAAAGTATACTCTGAAGCATACTTGGAGCGTATGTTCTCTCCTGCACTGTCAGTACCCAAACTCATTAATTATACACATTCCAGTAAAGACTTCCTCTCATCCTGCCCCAAACAAAGTCTATCATCGCTCATTAGTGAGGCCTTAATCCCTATCCATTTCGAAGGTCCATTTTGATTTTCTTTCCATTGACATTTCAATATTTTCTTTATACCTCAAAAGCAGGTAATTTGTTTTGTTTGCAATTCCTTACTTCAGATTGCCCTCAGCTCTCCCCTCAAAATGTTCATGTTTGGACAAGGACGAAGCTTGCCTGCAGGACAATTTACAGACATGTGAGAACAGCAGTTTTGATGAAAACCAATGTACAGTGATAAACAACAGCATTCATAACTAAACAAATCCTTAAGTGGAAAACAGCTGAGCATAATCATGACCCTTTTCTTTTTATCTTTGCTGCAAAAGTTCATAAATGAAAAGTGGAAGAATGATAAAACGTAAGTTTCAAAAGCACAAACTTTTTATAAAGAGAAATTTTAAAGGCCAAAAAAATTTTCAAAGAAATAAAGATCTTCAAAGAAACTAGTCATGGTGAAAATATGTTGCCATTACTTTAGATAACACCAGTTTCTCAGCAACCCTGGTAAGAGCTGACATCAAGAAAACTTTGCCCTACCATTACAGGCTAGCATCTCCTTCCTATAAGTTGTTTAACGGAGACAGGCGGGAGGACAGAATGAATATATCACTTCATTTTCTAACTAGCTCTTGGTATAGCTAATGGCATGGAGGGGGTTGGCAAATGGGCTTTTCTGCCATAGTTTTTTTTTTCCCCATACAATACCTGCTATCTTGGATTGCAGTCTCAAATTTGCTGAGCTGTTTCTTTCAAAGATCTTGGTGGCAGCTCTAGTGTGATCTCTTCTGATACATTTTCTATTACCAATGACTTTCAGATACTTCCAACTCTTATTTCTCATCTTCTCTTACCTGAAGTCACCTTACAACATGTCTTTATTTTTTAATGTAGAGAATTCTTCTCAAGGCTTTTCCAGGACCAGTTGATGGTGAACTGAAATGTGCATGGTTTTGATATTAAAAATCCATTTCACATCAGCATGATTCTTGCATTTTGTATCTGCTCTGAAACTTAATGCTTTGGCCAATGGCTGGCTGTTATATTCATATGCGTGTCCATAGCGTATGCTAGAGCTACAGGCGAGAGAGCTGGAAGAGCCCTCTGCAGCTCTGTGACATTATGATACTTCTCACTTGCAAAATGATGTTCTGCCTCTCCTCTGGCAAGTGCATCTGAAACCTATTTCTTCAAGCACTGATGATGGTGATGACATAGAGCAGATTACAAAGGCCTTTCAGGGAGAAAATTACTTCCTGAGCACTCAAGAGCTCTTCCTCCTCGTTATCTAGGGCTGAGGTTTATTAAAGGGAACAGGACCATACTCTTCTCAGACATTTCCTTCAGACACAGGAACATAGGATTCATAATGTTGTCAGCTGAAGTAGGACTTCATTTTTCAGATTATTTCAGTTATTCTAGTGCCAACATTTGGCTGGGTTTTTATTTTCCTTCTTTACCCTGAATGGAGGTGACTGAGCCAGAGCCCTGACACAGAGACTTAGCCTTACTGGGTGAGGGGAATTCATGGAAGTGCAAGACACAACTGAATAGCGTGCCATCTCTTTGGCTACCAACAGAAGGTAAAACCCAGCAAAATTACTAATCCTACCATCAACCTAATATAAATTTCAAAAAATGTCATTCATGAAATACAGCCTTCTGTTGTGATTTCTAAGAAACCATTTTCTGCTGGACCCAAAGAAGATGAACTGTAAGAGTATCATCACATTATGGTCTTATAACAAAGGGCAAGCATCTTGCCTTGAAGCTTGGATTCGCAATATAATATACTGCAGGAAATAGAGCCAATAAAATGCAAAAATTCTGGTGGTATTTCCAATCAATATCTTATTTTGTCATGTGGTGTTCTTTCAACCTAGGCAGAAGTTCTGGAGTCCACTGTGCTGCTGAAGCACCTGCCCAGAGCAACTCCAGTTGTGATGCCTGATGCTGAATGAGGCGTTCAACTCCAGGCTGCTTCACCAAGCACTGGAAACCACCTGAAACACTTCACGATCCTCTTAAGCTGCAACCTGTCCTAAAAAACTGAACCCAAAGTGGAAATTGAGAGATTAATTTGATCATGATGAGGTTTTGAAGCTGGATTATCAGATTGTATAATTTCAGATAGCTGCTCCTTAGGAAAGTGGTCATTCTCTCACAAGGGTGTAACCTTTATTCTCACGTAAGTCAAATCCATTAATTAACAAAACCAAGTCTAAATTCGGGAAGACTTCATAATAGTAGTGATTTCCTTGCAGGCTTATGTACGTACTTCTTTTTGATACACTTAGCTGCTAAAATTAATTCTAAAATGATTTAGAGTGTGCTTAGCCCCTATTTCTATTTCACTTGTTCATGTCTGATTCATAAAGGCTTAATTTAATTTTTTATTTTCCTTTCTTGAGTATGACATGACATAAAGCAAGACTATGAGAGCTTCCTTTACTTTGAGGAGCAAGGTTTCTTTGCTTCAGTGATGCTGAGGCCCTGGTGGGTGCCCACAGTCCAAGTGACCAACGCCTTGTTCTACTCTATACCATGAAATCTGAGACATTTTTTGCTGTTTTCACCTCCGTTAACAGAAACAGAATCTGTTTGTACAAGTGATGACATATGCTGAAGGAAAAATGTAGGGAATCCTGAATTGGTCATTTTAAAGCAAAGAAAGGCCATAGTACTGGTTTTAGCTGTTTCACATCTATTCTTCCAGTGCTGAGAGATGCTGACTTTAACCACTTTCTTGTTGTTGAAGACAGTCTGCTATTTTATTTTAAGACATGAGATTTCCTATCAAAACCGATTGTGGGTTTACAGTCTTCACTGAGCTCCAACAACAGATAAAAACTCCTTTTAGGGAGACTTTTTCAGGCAGTGTTTGTGTGCGGCTGCTGCCACCACAGCGGTCACCCGTGGTTCAAAGCACTAGTTTAAAAGGACCACAAGAAATTTTAATCCCTAGTCTAGCAGCATGGTTATTAAAATTGACACCATTCTGTCTTCATTAGGGCTCGTGCTCTTTCTGCAGCCTTCGAGCATAACTGTTTCGGTGTGCTAAAGAAGACACCGACATTCATGTCAGTCTCTGGATTGCAGCTTCTGAGTTTATGACAGATGGGAAACCAACAGAGGAGTTAAAATCCTGTGAATCCACACACAGCTTATAGCCAGTAGCCATCTGGCTGGGGATCTACATAATACCACGAGAGGATGACAAAAAAAAAAAAAAAGACAAAAAAAGAAAGGCAGTTACATTTGCACTCCCATTTCTCTTCCCCTTCTTTGTGCTTCCTGTTTCGAATATACTTAATAATCACATTACAAATAGTCTTTCAACTATTTCAGACAGGTTAAACAACTACAGGAGTTTCTCACTAGCACTTTCCACACAGAAAAATAAATTCAGTATTAGGCAAAAAGTCCAACATGTGACAACATATAATGTTTGTCTATGGTAGGTAACAGCCCAACAGGCAGCATTTAACAAAAGCGTAAGCGTTTGAGGAGAGAACCAAGAATGGAAAGCACCAAGAAACCCCATTCAGCAGCGCTGCCAGTTGCTCTATAAAAACAATTCAAGGCAGAAGTTGTAACACAGGGCCCCTGAAGTATAATTACTTGGGAAAAAATGTGGCCAACAAAAGTTACCTAACCTGTTCAGAGAAGAAAGCAGCGATTTACCCCCAAAATGTGCTGGGAAGGCTGAAAATCTGGTTTTCAAAGGAAAAAGCATGAGCTTCATTAAAAGCCCCTTTTGCACAGCAGTGCCTCCTGCCAGCTAGAGCCAGGAAACAAGGAAACACGCAAACCTTCTTTAAAGACAAAAACCATTTTTCAGCTCAACCTGCTGAAAAGCTAGGCTTTTTCAACCTGTAACTGCATGTTTGGTGTTTGTTGGGGTTTTAGTTTTCTAAAAAGAGCAGATTTCTGATGTAAAGAAAGAGAAGAGCCACTAAACTGAGAATTCTTTTCCCTGCGTGCTGTGTTGCAAAAACGAGAGCACATTAAGCAACTCGAGAACAGGAAATAACACTAACAAACAAAGTGATATTCTTTCCATAGCATGGTCGCTCAGAGGAGGACATCTGAAACTTCATCTCCCCAAATCAAGAAATGTTTATTCTACTTTTGGCAAGGCTGCTGAATGCTTGTGTACTCCTTCTAGTCCAACTGTTTTATGATCCTTTCAGTGAAGTCGATAGTCACACTAGAGTAGAAATGAACACTGAGCTGAATATTTTTTTAATACAGCTCCCCTTCAAAAAACGCTGTTTTATTGCTACCAGCATGGTTTGTGGAAATACACCAGTTCTGACATGTATGTGGGAATGTATCTTAGATCCTTTACCTCATCTGGAGTGTCCAGCACCGCAGGTGAACACTGTAGAAGCTCCAGCTATATATATCCAGTGTCCTATAGAGAGTCTGGTATTTTGTTAATGTAACCTCCAACAGGAGAGACTGAAAAAAATGGATTAAATGCAGACATCTATTTCTGAGCTAATCACTCTGCGCTCCCTTCACACTTGACATGATCTACTGAGTGCAACAATTCATCTTGTTGTGAAGCAGACATCGCAAATAGGTCAGATGAATTAAGCCCTAAAATTAACTATTTCTCTCCACAGAAGATAAAGTGAGATTAGGATGACTAGTTCATGTGGCTGGACTTAAATCACACGCACTCTACTCAGGCCACCTTTTTTAACAAATGCCTACTCTTATCTATTTGAAAGTCCTTCTTGAAACTCAATTTCTTACACTTCAGCTAATGGCTCTAGCCATGATATTATAGTTTTTCCTGCTATTTTGCCCTTTTTTTGGATGAAAAATTTCATCAATATGTTTTCGGTTTCCACATGGTCATCTTTGAATAACTGAAGGTATCTTATTTACCCCATCTGTCTGAAGTCAAGAAATGCAGTTGTGGTTTTCATTGAAAAAGGCTTAAATAACTGCATTGTTTTCCTCAAAAATAAAAAATAAACAGAAAAATTTCAGTAAATTCTAGTAACACAATTGCAAGTCTAGTAAAATGGCTGATTAATGGCAGTCTGATATATATTCTAATTTTCAATGTGAATAATCTATATTTTGAATTAATTTTTTCTTGACAGATTGAGATTTTAATTAAGAAAAAATTGCAGTGTAAGACAGTTTTTCAATTTTCTTGCAGGAAGTGTATTTTTTATAAATGTGGCTATCTAGCCAGACAAAATGAAACTGCAAAAGCATAATTGTAGAATTTTCTTCAGTGTTTCGGGACAGTACCTTGATCAAGTAGAAATCGAGCTAAGAAAAAAAATTAACATCCTTCCTTACTTCAGGAGGCTAACTTTTGCTGACTTTGACTCCTAGGTCACAAGGTGTTCTGTTTATTTCACATCAGTAGTACCTTCATTTAAAATAAGGGTCCCCTCCGGGGACTCCTCTATAGAGAGGGTGCTGGATAAGCAGTTCAAAACAGTCAGCATTCATCTGATGCTGTAATTCAAACCTTCAGCCTTGGAAGCCGTCTTTGTCTCTTTCTGTGATTTATTGAGGGTTAACAGCATGTTCTTCTACCTGTTAAGACATGCCGCTCTTTCCTAATGAGCTAAGTAAGAAGAAACAGCATCTAAATTCCTTCCTATAGGTTTTCCTTACACAGGAGGACCTCATACATGATTCAACTTTGTATATACTCCTCATTGCATTTTAAATAAAATGTTTTAACTTCAGCAGTTGCTATTTAGAGTAAACTTCAGAAATAAAAAATGGAAGCAAAAATCAGATATGAAATACAATTCCATTTTTATCTGAAAAGAAATTGCCTACTTCCATGCATTCAGTTCTTATCTTACTACTGCTTACAAATTCAGGGATTTTTTGCATGAACTATAACAACTGATTTACAAAATAAAGGGTTGAATTAAATCCCAAAGTAACACATAAAAACTGTTCACGTTCACTTCTATTTGATGGTGGATCAGGCAACTTTGTGCTGTGGCAGCTCGCAGCACCACCACATCACCAGGTTCCTTTGTTCCAGACCATGCTGGTGTCATTCAACACAGCAGCACAGAAAAACATGCGCACATGCTTGATACAATAAGATGACATATATCCTATCCCTAATGATTGCTAGTAGCAATGCTTCAAAAAAACTAGACACTAAAAATACCCAAAATGAACCTTACTAATTGCAGAAGGCTTTGCAGGTGACAGAGAGGAACGAGGTCTTTCTAGATGCTCACAGGAAATGCGCTTATGTCTTAAATCATGATATTTGATTACCCTTCTCGAAGCATGCTTTGCTGCCACTGTTAGTAGCCTTTATATCATCAAGCCCTTTTTGAAAATTGAACCATTATATTTAACTATATGACCTACACGCTGAATTCTATAGGCTAAATGCACGTTGTCTGAAAACACTATTTATACCTTACAAAATTACACGCTACTCTTAAATACCTGATTTCTTGATCTTGTTTTATGAAGCTGGAAAAGAAGGAGAAAACAACACAACTTGATCACTTCTCTGATTTCATACTACTATTTATCTCAAAACTCATTTTTTTTACTATTTAATTTTCAAAACAAAGAGAATATATCCCCATCCCACTTCCTCTCATCTCACAGACAAGACCTGTTACTCCTCTCTATACTATTTAGTAGTCCGACACTTTATAGGACTTTGAAAAATTTAAAATTTAAAATTTTATAGGCTGAAACCATTAATTCTTTGTTTCTTCTTCAGTTTTTGGGCCCTCTTTGGGTTGCCAACCACAGGAAGATGACTTGCTGATATAACACTTTAATCCAAACCCCTCCAGTAGAACCACAGAAGAATGAAAAGGAGTCCCAGAGTTCTTTTTTCCCCCTTCAGCTATTCTCTTTAAGAGTTATGGATTTTTCTTTACTCTTTGAAGACATCTGTGTGAAATTACCCACACAACAGTAATCCTAGCAAAACCAAGATTTATTAAAACAAAGAGAAAATGGAATGAAAACAAAATAAATTGTTTGCTTAACATAGCTGAATTTACAATTCTCATAAGTTAAATTAGATAAGGCATAAACCAGATAAGCTTAACTTCAGATAAAAAAGTAAAAAATGAATCTTGCAGTTTATCCTTTGAAATTAAATATCCTTTCTGACCACACCAGTCAGCCTGTCAATGCCGCTTGCTGCTTGGAGACCAACAATTCCCTCTTTTGTCTCCCACAGATATGCTTAATAAACCCCGGTTCAGGTTTCCTAAACGCTTTTCCGAAGACAAAAAAAAAATGGGCTTTGGTAAACAGTTTCAGTCTCCATCTCTGAGGAGTTGCACCATCGAGGAAACGAAAAACCTTAATTATGATTTATGTCTGCCTTTTCAAGGTTTATGACCCAGCTCAAATATTGCCTTTTGCTAACCATCTTGGCTCCTCTGTCTAGGTTTTGGCGAGACCCATGGGCAAACCTCACCTAAAGCAGATCCTTTTCTCTTCCACTTGTCACAAGCGATGAATTATAGACATGGGCTAAGGCTCACCCTTACAATCAGCTACGTCTCAAAACAAACTCCTACGGACGCTGGAAAAAATCAGTCTTGGCTGATGTCTAAAATGACAGATTGTTCTTTGTTTCTGCCTTTATGGGTTTTAGGATTCACATATACATAGTTTTTGCTTGAGTACGCTGTGTCATTTAGCAGGTGGTATTTCCCTGATATAAGAAGAGTACAACTCTTGAACATTTATAATAAAAACTGACCTGTAAAAGAAACTTTTGCCACCTTGGAAGTGTAATGAAAATGGCACACACAACCATGGATGCAAGCATGCCATCAAAAATGGCTTTGATGGGCAGAACTTCTTTCTATTAAGCAAATAATATAAAGACAAACTAAGAACAGTCCCACTGAACAGCCTCCACTCCCAGTACAGATGCACCAGAAGAATAAGGAGAGCAGTGGTGAACAAATCACACCTATACCCTGTGTTACTAACTAAGCGTAACTCTTCTCAACCTAGAGCATGGTCTAAGTTACTCTCAACCCTTTATACTTCAGCTCCTCCAATAAATTTGAAATGAGAAAAAAAAATAACAACAACAAAACAACCCAGACAAGAAACCCTGAAGGCATGAAAGTAATGGAGATATTATTGCAGAGTTACTTAATAATATCCACACAGGCTTGTCTGATGAGATCCAGTCCAGTGCTAAACCAGGACTACTGTAGGCAGGCAAGAAAAAGAAGTAATCATAAGTGGAAAGCAGATTCCTACAGGAGAAGGTTAGCTTGTGACTCCCAGTTCTAGAATTATGTCACATGCCGGTTTTTGATATAACAGGATGCTTGGAAGAAACCCTCCAGCAGCAGGAATCCAGGGTGCGGCTGCACTTAGGTTCCCCAAAGCCAAAAGCAAATGAACTGTGATCCAAGATCTGTTCAATAGAACATTATATTCATTTAATTTTTTTTTTTAAATTATGAAATCATACATAGGACAGTCTTTCCAAGCTCCAGATCAAGTTAATTTCATTCATTACAGAGGCACAGAGAGTTACTCAAACATTCAATTAAAATAACCTTACAGAGCTGCATTTAAATTGTATCATCACTCTGACGAAATCCAAAGCAAAACATAAAATAAAGGTCAAACTAGAGAACACTGTGGAGCAAGTTAATACCCATGAAAAATGAGCACAAGAAAAACAAAACTATTCCCCAGTGAAAAATGGTAGCAGAGGATGTGAGAAGGGATGTTATGCCTCTCCTTTATTGCTGCTCATCTCACAGAAGAAAAGCCGGAGAAAAGGAACTTCAACATTTGCAATGGGAAAAGGAAAAGACAACTCTGCTTTACCACATAACAAGGAAAGAGAGAGTTAGAAAAGAAGGTGCATGACCAAAACAGGAGCTCACTCAAGCCCCAGGACACAAAACCCCCGCTATAGGTGATTTTATTTTTTTTGTAGTTTGTTTGACAGTTTCTTACAAGGAAATAATTTTGTAATTGACTTAAGGCAAGGATTCCTTCTAAAAAACAACCAGAAAAAATCTTAATGCTTTGGTAATCTCTCTCTTAATCCTCTCTATACATATCATTGGAACTTCAAAAACTGATTAATCCGAAGATAATTATACTCAACTGTTCTCCAAAGAGGAATAAAAATGTATTGGAACTCAGCTAATAGACAATGTCTTCCTTAAAGAAATAAATTACTTAAATATTCTTTCAAAATGCTATCAGATGCATATATTGATAATATCAATAAAAGTTAATGAATCTCACTTTAAATCCTCTAGTAGATTCCTTTCAAAAGAAAGTTTTTCTTAATTTTATAGAGTTTCTGCACACATTTGAGATGAGTTCAAGAACCTACCAACACATTTAATTATTTCTAACATAGAAATGTTTAGATAGCATGCCTGTATCTGTGAGGAGAAGGGAACGGCCCTCCTTGTTTTTACAGGAAAAATATGTAATATATTAGCCATAAATTAGCATGATACTTTGAGTAGTAACCATGCAAAATCAACCTTGATACGAAATTGGAATTATTCAGAAATGTATTAATTTTAGATCCTGACCTTCTGGCTACCACTGCAGCAGAATACAATTAACACTCTTCTGAGGCTCCCACAATGTATATTCAAAGAGGTTTTTTATGACTACGTGATACATGAAACGATACGAGGGAACTCTTTGAAGTACTGCACACTAACAAAACATTGAAAAACAGTATCTGCCATGTTTGCACACAAATATTCTGCATAAACAATGCCGAGCTAAACACACCACCAGGATAGACTTCCTGGTGAATTGAGGAATTCAGACAAACATTATTGGCCCCACGTTAAAAAATATGACAGAATGGCAGAGGTCTGTTAACAAGGTAATGTTTTAGAATCAAGCTTTGTCTGCAGTGAGGACAGAGCGTACCTTAAAGACTCATTAAAACACTAGTGTCAGAAAGGTAGGTGGAGTTTTGATAGTTATCCACTACTTGAGCTGGACTCCAGTACAGTTAGGATTTGGGGCCAGATTTCAGGGGCATGTAGGTACGTACCAATGCTGCTAAACATGCTGAGATTATTTTTTTTTAAAAGCCCAAGTCACTTTAATTTTAATAAATGAATTACCCTATTGCCAAATACCCAGCACAAAGTGATTAACAACTGTGAATATACACCTGGGTTCTGCACAAGCAATTATGGACTGCTGTAGGATAACCAACAGATGTACAACTCAAAACAAATATTTGTAAAGTCTCTGGCTTAGTATTTGCAATCATTTACCCGAGTGAAAATAGGACCTTTTGGAATTTGGGTTATAGAGGTGCGATTCAACAGGGCATTTGACTACGACATGGTTCACCTGGGATTTGGAGAACCCTCAGCAGCACACTCCATGGCAAGGAGATGTTTCCCACCAACACTGGCCAACGTGGACAGCCCAGGCAAGAGAGTGCTCAGCTGTCTGCTGGAGTGCTGCCACTTGCATTAATAATTAAATATTTATTCTAACATGATTCAAACCCTCAAATCCTAGATAGCTGCACACTCCCTAAGGTTAGAAACCCGCTGCCTGTGTGCCTCGCTCGTCCACTAAATACAAAAGCTTAAGATCATACTAGGCAAGAGAAACTAACTCTCCCGTGCATTACAGAAACCTCCAGTAAAAATATATTCATTGCTGTGATACTGTCCGTTGGTTTGCACCTAGAATTTCATTTTTCCTCATCCCTAAGTAAGAAAGAATTAAAATTACTGTGTTTTTTAATTTTATTTTTACCGAGCAAAGGAAGTAAAACTCTTAGAAAAACAGATATTCATAAAAAACATACGTACTTTAATTTTCACATAAGATTCAGGAGAAGGGAAATTATGTACTACATTTTCTTAATACATTATGCCTTCAGTGACCTTCAGCTCTGACAAAAACTGGCACCACTCTTTTTTTAACTACTAACACAAAGCCCTGGATAAGTTAAAGAGCTTATCAAATCTTCAATACTTCAAATACGTTTTTAAAGGCAGAAACGTAAATGGCCTTCATTCATAACATTTTAAATGCAAAAGGCGACAATTCTCACCACGGCACTGTAAGAAAGCAGTGGAAAGAGCATACGGTGGTTTTGAATTACACCAGGACAGAAGCTGGTGTGTCCAACCCAGTCTGAGAGGGAAGGAGATGGTTGTGGGATGCCCCACCACCACACAAGAGCATAAAAGCAAACACTAAAATAAAGGCCCTTCTTCCCAGGTGCCAGGTGAAGGAGGGGCTTCACACGGGCATACGATGAAGAGCATCCCCACGAGAAGGGCAGAGCAAAATGCTTTTATTGGAGACAGCATGGCACGACTGCCCTCAGAAAGCAGCATAATGATGGGGATGGTAACACTGCACACAGGTAGAAACTGGCAGAAAAAACATTCTATGGGCTGACTCAGGCTAATTCCAAGAGAAGACATTATCCTCCACTGCCGTACCAGGCAGCTCAGGTCCACAAGCTGATTCCACTGCAAAATCCCACAGTTCAAAGCATAAATGGATGTATTTGGCCAATACACTCAGTACTGAACTTGCTGTAAGACACAGAGCTAGCTCTAAGTTACTAAGCATTATCCAAAAATCCAGAAAAATATTTAATTTCCAAAGCTGATAGATAACCCCTCAAGAAAAGATACTAAGACTGGATGACTAACTGTTTTTCTCTAGTGCAGCTCCTAGTACCCTAAAGAAGTTGGATTTTTTTTGTTACATCTTCTGGAGAACTTCCAAACCCTGCCCATAATCTAAAGCAGGGGGAGTTGAGTCTTTGAAAGGTTAAAGGGCTTGCCCAAGATCTGTAAATAGCAAAGACAAATCTCCAAGCTCCATCTCTCCTCCTGTTCTTCCCTTACTGTCATGAATCAGATATAATCCTGCAGCAGAGCTTTATCCCAGGGATTACAGAAATTATTTTAAAAGACCACATATGGGAAAAATACATAAATCACAAGTTCTGGCATGAATTCTAAATAATTCAATTTTAAAAAAGTAGAGTTTCAGTTCAATTCTCAGCTCCAGTTATATTCTCTCTCCTAAAAAAATCAAGAAACTCATTTCAAAATAACCAAGATTAATAAGCACTCCTTTCAGCAGGACAGCAAATCAGGTAGATGGATATCTTAAAGATACGTGTTCAAAGTTTCACATCTCATCACTGCCTACAGTCCTCCAGTCTCCATCCTGACAAGAGTCAATAGGTTTTATAAATAAGCATGTTCTGGAAGAGAGGCTGGACTATGTGGCTGGATAAACAGGCAGATAAGATAGTAAAGAAATACAAAACGTCAAACAGCCATTTACCACAGGTATCACCCCGGGAGCTTGCGGTAATGTTTATGCAGATACAAAAAAAAGATCAAAAAGAAAGCTATGCAAGTAGTTTGGTTCTATTATTTATTGTAAGATTTTAGCTTTGTAAATATAAATCAAACACAAATGTACAGCACTGCCAAGGAAATAAATTATATTTGATATCTATACATTAATATATTCCAGTAAACCAGACTAAGGAACAAACCTAGTCATAATTCAGTCAAGAATCTGTACAGAACCATACTATTAAATTTCTACGGTATGTGAAGAATAAAACAAGTTTAAGCAATACAGTTCTTCAAATCACATCAAAAGCAAAATGACTGCAGACTCCTAAAGCAATGTTACTAATTTATCATTGTTACAGCTTAAGAATGTAGCCACATCACATAAATTGCTTCTCCCTCACGTAGTATCTTTGAATCGCTCAATCTGAAAAAAAAAATAAAAATCCAAAGTGCATTACAAAGAGCCTGCACTCTTACAGCAAAGGAGGCAGCAGACAGTGAAACACGAAATAATATAATGGCATGAGGAATTATATGCATTTTGCATTGGACTTATCATTTATATGATAAATACACAAGTGTACACAAAAATTGAGACACTCAATTTGTTCTGTTGAAGGAAAAAAAATCTGTTTGGTATAGGTTAAGTAGTTGGAAGACACATGGATTTTTTTTATTAGTTCCAAAAGGGACTGAAGTAAACAGTAACAGCTAAAATGTAACTCATACTAAAAAATGCCTTCCTAACAATTTTGCGATGTCACAAGGTGCAGATCTACTTTAATTACAAATAGGGTAAAAATACTCAGAATCCTACACAACAGGCACATTATCACTATGAAAATTTGCAAGCAAAATTCAGTTTTGCCTTTCCTGGATCTCATCCACGAGGAGTAGTTGACGTCATAATTTTTTCTTTTGTAATTAAGAAAATTCAGATTTCTCTTTTACTGAATTAGGTATTTTGCTACAAGTCTTTATTAAAAAAAAAAAAAAGAGTAAGGGAAACATCAGGGGCACTTAATATCCTTCAGGTAATCCATCACATTGATACAACTTTTGCACCCTTAATTCTGTGATGCCTCCAACACTCATGACCTGCTCGCTGCTGTTCTACATGCCCATAGTATCTGAGTGCCTCTCTGGCGACTTCAGTTACTTAAGTCATTTTCCCACACCAAGAGCCCCTTCAGTCGTCCAGCTGATTTGCTCTAAATTTTCATGGATTATAGGCCACGTCCCTGACATCCTCCCCATTCCTTGTTATATCTTGTTTCCTGCAATCGTGGGAAAGGGATATGGGACATTTCATATGTGCTCTGCCTGATTTTCTTGGTGGTCCTTACCTCCTTTTATTTCCCATTTGTCAGCATATGAAAAAGCCCAAGGATTTTCTAAAAAGCAGTACCAATGAATAAATTACAAATACTTTTTTTAAATCAACCCCAAAACTGCTTTGAAAGTTTAGTGCATATAGTGAACATGAAAATTCTAATTACAAGGAATAAAAAATAAACTGACTTGTGTTTTTAATTGGCCACAACTAACAGCTAGAAGAGAGCGAGCAACAGAAGCACATATTGGAAAGCAAATTTGATTATTTAAAAATGTGATACTTCTTTTTATTGGGAGTGGTTTAGCTGCTGTTTCAAGTAAGATTCATGAGAAAATGTGAAAAATAATTATATTGTCTGTATTTATTCAATTTTTTAAAAATATCACTATTCTTACTAAATTGCAATCTTAGACAAGGAAGTTTTCTTCACAGTCTACTTTTTCCTGTTGTTTTTCTTTAGAAAAGAAAAAGCTTCTGTAAAATCTATGGAACTATTCTTTGACAAAGAATTAAAAAAGATTGCCTGACCTGATAAACATTACGGAAGAATCCGCTAAAAGTCTAAGAAATAGAAAAGCTGAGCTGCAAGAAGATTGCACTGATTATTTTGGTACTAAGACTCCTGTCTCATGTGCCACTCCTATCTGTTTTAAGCAGAAATGACAATGCCTGACCAGTTGCTGACAGCCAGCTTCAACAGTACAGCAAATAAATTTATTTAAGAAGGTCTGTCCTGCAGGTATGTCCAAGTTCAATTCCTGGCAGTGCTACAGACTTGCTGTGACACCAGGAAAGTTTCTTAACTTCAGTTAAAAAAAGATATCATTCTCTGTATTCTTTAGCAGTTCATAAATGATCTTCATTTTTGTAGAATGGGAAAAACCCAACACATACATTCTGATTATAGTAGTCTCTAGTCATTCTTGAAAGATGGGTGTTCAGATTCAGTGAGTGAACACTGAAGAAGCCATTCCTGTTTAATTACGCTCAAGAAAGAAATCCAATAGGGTGTTTCCAAGTGTAGGGCTCATGTTCTATAGCACAAGCACCCTCTGTGCTGAAGTCTGAAACCTGACAATTTCTGTAA
Source organism: Limosa lapponica baueri (assembly GCA_002844005.1). Classification (NCBI taxonomy): domain Eukaryota; kingdom Metazoa; phylum Chordata; class Aves; order Charadriiformes; family Scolopacidae; genus Limosa; species Limosa lapponica. The sequence continues at coordinate 229,382 of KZ505964.1, forward strand.
GAACAACAATATTCAGTTCTTTAAATAGCTATTTCCAGATTTTATCACAGTGTCGCTGATGACAACAGAACTTCTGATGCCATGGCAAAAAGCAGAGAATGGCTACAAGCAAATGCAAATTTAAATACATTTCAGTCTTCCCAGAGAAGAGACATTCACTCCGAACGAAGAAACAGTAGTAGAGCACTGGTAAGAGATTTGCTGCAAGATTTGTTGTCTCTTGGTGAAGATTGTAAGTCAGATTTTTCTCCTGAGGAAGATGATGCTACTTTGTGTGACATTCTTTCACAAGTTATTAGCAGTTTCTCAATTTCAAAATAAAATTCATTTAGTTACTAAGTACAGAATTTGCTAGCTTTAATGTAGGACTTCCTTTAAATCTAATCTAAAAATCATAGTAGCAAGCAATTTCACGATTTCTATAGCTTAAGCACAATTTCATTTCCTGCTACTACAGGGGTACCACCAACTTGAAGCTCCAGCCGCTTTTATAGAGCCATTAAACAATTTAGTGTATTAAATCTGCTTGCCTTTTACTTTTGCACTTGCCTTCATTTTTATCAAAACCACTTTCCCTCCATCCCTTGCTTAAACAAAAATAACAGGCATTGTTTCATACTTCTAATTTTCTATTCCTCTAGTGCTAACAGTATTGGCATATTATCTTCAAGTGCTTCTGGTCTGAGAAGCAGACCTGTCCTCAGAATACAATGGAAGTGTTTGCCTTTAGCAAGTGTTCCCCTCTAATTTATACTCCAAATGCCTCATAATACAGCAAAGTGCTGATACTGCTGTTTTACAGGGAGGAAATCATGCCATAGAGAAGTATATTCAAAATCTGTTACACGCACGAAAGTGAGACAGCCTGACTGGTAAATCATTTCAGAAACCTGATGCACTATTGTCCCCTGCTCCCTACAGAGCTGCTGAAGCCAGCGGTGGCCAGAGCGCAGCTCCCAAATCACTCCTGGCTCAAAATACCTCAGGTGTGGTTCCTGTGAGGCTGCCAGTCGTGTATCCGGCAGCAGGGCCACGCTGATGCAGCCGTGGCTGAATTAATTCAAATCATTGGGTTTGGAAGACACAAGGGTTGCTGAAGCAAACATCAATCTAGCGCTTAATGCTGAGACAAGTCCCAGTCTGTATTTCGGGAGACCTCAGCTCTCCAAAGCATATGGTATGGGGGGTTTGGCTTTTATTCATATTGGAATTTTAGTGTGTAATCCATAGGGTGAGTAAGTCTGGCCATACTTGCCCTATACAGTAAACACAGAAAAGCAGCCATGACATGACATGTGTCTAATATAGACACCATGACAGGTTCTTCCATCTGAAATGCTAGTGATTAGAACCAACCTGCATTTACTCATCCTGGCTGCAGAGTCAACCTCACACCAATATTGGTCTGTGGCTTAACTGGCTTTTTACTCTCTTCCTCAGTCACCTCCATCTAGACTTATTTATAGAGCTCGTAAGAACCATAAGGATTGATCAAAGACACATTTACTGAATTCCTTGAGTATGACATGAAGCCACTCAAATACATGAGACAGTCTAGGGCTAAAGATGGAGAAGGTAACACAGGTAACAGCATAGTTTCAGCCTCTCTGTTGGAACACTAGAAAAACATCAACATCTAATTCACAACTAATCTAAATCCCAGCTTGTTAGTATCAGCAGACTCTAAATAAGAGTCATAAAGATTAGATATTTTTACTGACTCAGCAAACAGACCTTGATGTTTCAACCAGTTGTTTTCCCATCTAACATACCTTTAAGGCCCACAAATATCAATTATTTCTCTAAATCAAGCTCTGACTAGAAAGACTGAGTACGTATGAGGAATCTTGAGAATCTTTCACTTTGAAGACAACATGAAGTATACTGGGTCTTCCACTGGGAAGCCCAAGAGAAGGAATCTTAAGGAGAAACGTGTCCTAAGCTTGGGGGCTCTCAAAGTAGGTGTTGGCTCATGGAATCCTTGGAGGGAATGGTCTCTAGCCTTTGGGATCAGGAACAAACCTCAGCTGAGCAAATTACAGGAATTAATTTAAGGGAGACAGACCACATGCCTTTTCTCCTGCCTGAAAAGTTTACTGTAATCCACTCTGATGGAGTAGACAAAAGCAAACAAGCCAGGCCAAGAGCCCCTGTAGCACCCACAGAACACACATCCAACATGGCCCAGCATCCCTCCTTTATAGTCAATTCTGAGAAAGCAAGGAGACAAGAGTGGCAAGTACTCGGTGGTAAGTAGCAGCCGGATAACGTTACTAGTGTTTTTTCCACATGCCGTCTTGTAGCCTTGAGCATTTTTATGCTCAGAGCACTTTGTAAGATTTATTTTTCAATTTTTTAACTTTACAGTTGGGAAACCAATACATAAACAGCTGTGTTTGGAAGGCCCAGCGAAGGTACCCAACTTCAGCATCACAGTTACCAGGGTGTGCAATTTCAGAAGTCTGACAAGCGGTTTTTAGCCTCTGCCCCCAGTGAAATCAAAATAATTACACCCAACAACTAACACTATCCAGGCTATTCTGCTGTGAATAGTGCTGGGCATCTCCAGTTAGCTCACAGCTCAATGCATTATTTTGGTGACTTTATGCAAAACAGAAATAGTCCCCATCACAATTTTCTACTGTAGACCAAAATAACATGAGCACATTAAGCTGCTTTCGCTTGTCACCCCTGATGAACTTCATACGGCAACCAGACCAAAAGCCCCCGCTGAGCCCCTGGAGCTGAATGTGAAACGGAAATATCACAAAAAACCACTGCCAGCATCCCAGAGCATGACTCACACTGCTTAAGTACCAAATCATTACATTTAGAAGATTCTCGTCTGGATATTCTGTATGGATAGATCAAGCACCCTGAAACCACATTTGCTGAAGAAAGTAGACTGAGCACCGGGGCTCCTGACTTGGTACCATCTCCTCCTGTGCTGGTTAACTTCAGGCAAGTCACTGCGTATCTCTGTATTATCATTTCTAAATACAAAACTAATTACACTAATCCCCTTTGTGCAGCACTTAAACATCTATGGATGAAAAAAATTATCTTAAGAACTATTTATGTTATTAGAGCAAAGAACCACAACACTATGTGAAAAGCCAGGGCCAAGTCTCCTCTGTCAGTCTATCCCTCTTGACAGGTATGAACTCTGAGTTCAGAAATTACTACAAAATGCTTTTATAATTGACGGACCTTCCTGAGCAGAGTAAAATGGTGAACTGGGAAGGGAAAACCACTGAAGTGACACAGGGAATGCTTTTAACCATCCTAAGGGCCAGATTTTCAAAGATGTTTGAAGTCAGAGGCGAGGTCCGTACGTGGTGGGATTTTCAGAGCTAAAACATTTATTTAAGGTCCCACTAAAATCACTGGCAGCTAATCAGGGCACCCTTTGCAGACAATCCCCACAACTTTAATCACTTTAATCTTTGAAAATCTGACCCCAAGTAAACAAACTAAGAAGTCATTGTTTAATGTTACTTGTATGACTATTGTGGAAAACTTTTTTAGACAGAAATGTGACTTTTAAATTGCAGTTTAGCAATCCATAAGTGTTAATGAAATCCTGTGCTGTCTGCCCTGCGATAATTTTTTCCTATTAAAAGCTTGTTCTTTTTTTAACCTAATAAGCACATCACTAGTCTAAGCACATTCATTGTTCAAAGTTTGAATTTGTAGTTAAAATAAAAAGAGAGGTTGCTTACCAGTAACCAGAATTCTTTGAGACATGAATTTTTCACGTATAGTCAAATGAGCTACATATATGTCTTTGTACTTAAGACCAGTCTTGCATCTTTGCAATGAGTAAGTATATAAGGTGCAGACTGACTGTGTAACTTTCAGTTTCCTCCCAGCCATAAAAACAAAACTTTGAGAACTTCCAAAAATTCTGAGGAACAACAAAGTAACCAAAAAAACCCCATAAGTGTGAACTATACATATATTTTTTTAAAAAGTACGTATTGGTAAATCACCTCTTTTTCTCTTTTTGAGTGACAGTGCACAAGTACAGTTTATCACAGTGACTTAAACAACTATACCTGGCCACTAAGTGCCTGAGGTCCTGGAGTCTTTTGAACAAACCACTCTAGCACTTCTTTGCCAATATATAGGTTTGAATAATGTTACAGTACATGATGGAGGCACGGATGGAGCTCCAGACAGCACCATCTCCAATATCTCAACTACTTCTTAACAATGTTGTGTGCTCTGGAGAAGTACTCTGTAGTAACAGCAGGAGATTCATCTTAGCAGTCTGATAGCAAATTTTGACACAGTCTCCAATTGACTTCGACAGTCTGTGTGTAAATGGCTGAACTGTTAAACCCTTCAGAAAACACACATGAATAGCCTGAAGCATTTCAATGTGTGAATATAGAAGTAGACAACCCCCGGCATAAAAGTATAAAAAAAAAATTCTGCTTTAGAGGCAGAACACCAGAAACAAAATTTGGAGATTAAATAAAGCCTGCTGATTAAAAAGTATAATTCTACTATGATTTGAGGCAGAAAATGAAGAAGGTCATTCATAAGAACATATGTATCTCCTGCAAAAGCCTCTGCGGAAGTGGCCTTGATGAAAGCAGAAGTAGTAAACACCAAGCCCAAGACCTTAATGAGCCTAAGTGAGAGTTCAAACTCTTTTAGCCTTAAGCAGATATTCCATAACAGCTTTAATAAATGATACAGAAGGAAAAAAAAATGGAAAGAAGCCACGTGGATCTCATTTCCAGAATGCGCAGCATGTGGGTGCTGGATGGCTTTCCCCATTGAAGTACTCCTGCCTCTCACCATAAAAAAAGCCCACAGATGACAAAAAAAGAGCCAACTAGACAGCCACTGCTAAACGGGTAAGATCCCGCTCTGCCCCACAGCACTGAAAGGTGGGTTTTCAACCCTTTCTCTTACACACGAGAGGCTGGCTGCTATCACAAGAGCTCGTAATGGCATCTTCAATGGGCTTGATCCAGACAAAATAGGTAAAATTATTTAAGCTGGGTTACGCAGGAGCTAGAGGAGGTCACAGTAAGTGATCAGTGTAGTTCTGCTAGATAAGAGCTTGAAGGTTCGTACTGCTGTGTAGCTGTGACCTAAAGTGAAAAATATTTTTGAAGTTCTTTCCAAAAACAATGCCAAGACAGATATCCAAAAAAACATTAAACAGACCAAAATAAAAATAGGAAGAACCGCAACTTTCAAAAGCACATGCATTGTCCTAACTCTCTCTTTTGCATAAGTACATAGTACATTATGTACTACTTTTATTAGCAAATGAAGTCATGTGAAAACAACTACTAACAATAAGGAATGTCAATGTTAATATGCAAATTCCAAGATATTTTTAAAACCATTTTTTCAATTTCTAGAAAAATGAAACAAAAAAACCCAAACACTCTTTTTGTGAAAAATCTATTTAAGACGAGTATGATTTCACTCACAAGTACTATTCAAAAACATTTTTCTTGAAAGCATTTTCAAAATAAAAACTGTTTAGAACTTTTTTCCGTGTATGTGTTTCCATATCTGTCTCAAATGGGGTACATCTGGGCTGTGGATGAAGCGTCTCTAAGCAGAATTAAGTATTTTTGGAAGAACACTGGGACAGTTCCTGTAAATATCAGGCTGCTGTGGTTATGCAATATGGTCTAATATTGGATTATTTTGAACTCCCCTGGAAATCCACTGCGGGTTAATATTGATAATTAATATCAATCAGTTTTAAGAGTAAACTTGCAGCTTTAAAGTTCATATTTCTACAGAACAACTCTCCACAACAGGATGTGGCTTGGGTTCTTTTTTTCACCTACAGTAACACACAGCAAGTTCTTCCTACTGTAATTTAAGCAGGATCCTGAGAGACTGAGTGGTAAATGATAAAATGTGCCTTTGTACGTAGAAGAGGAACATTTCTGTGCCAGCAAATGATTGCCACATGCAGATCTGTGATTGCCTAAGTCCTACTGACACGTATACACACCACCACATAAATTGACTCCCCCTCCCTTGTTGATACACATGCAAAATCCATGCCCAATAACCTTCTAAATATATATATAGTTTTCACTAAAATACAAACAGGTATTATTTCTCCTACCAGTGAATTATATCCATTCATGCTGCACAATATATCATATGTTTAACAGTGCATACTACTCAGCAACTTAACCCCTGCTGTACCAACTTTAGCAAGAGTGTCTTCTACAAAGTGTTCTAGAACTACACCTCACCCCGTGTTTCCTTTCTCATCCTTCCTGTAGCTATCTGGTTTCCTCACCTCTCCCCCTTGTCTCCATCACCCAATTGCTGTCTTCTTTAACACTTCCACTTCATGGATTGCACTTTCTCTTCCATTCCATAAACTCTGGAAATCTACCTCTTCTATGGATGCTATTATTGAATGTGCCACTTCGTATTTTTCCGGTACTGTATCACGCCACACTGTATTTATTCATGCACAAATACAAAATGTAATTTGGACCAGCGATTCCTGTAACTTTTTTATCCTGTGCTGTTACTTCGTAAACTGCCAAGTACATATGCATTACTATACAAATAAACAATAGTAACAAAATCCAGGTAAAACTTTACAGAAATGTAGGCAGTCAGAATGTAATTACCCAAGGTGTATCTTGGCCAGGACAAGAGGGCAAGCACCCTTACTGCTGTGGAAAGGGCATCATACAATGGCTGGGATGAGTCAAAATCACAACTACATAAATATACTATATACTTATAAATACTATATACTATAACTATACTATACACTATATACTTCAGCTGAAATTTCCAAACACAGTACGCCATCATCTATCGCTTTTTAATTACCTAGCATACCTGTCAAGGGTGCCAGAGCCTCGTTAGCAAACACCTTCTCAGGGCTGCCTCCCATTGCAGCTTGCTGTAGCCTGAGACGCAGGAAGTGAAGGTCATCATTTAAATTCAAGACAAAGCGATGGTAAAGCAGCACATTCTGCCCGAGATGTGGGGCTCCTGCGACAATGGCTAACCAGCAGCCCTCCACCGAGCCTGGCAGTTCAGCTAATTTCATTAATTCACTGGAACTCGGAAGAAATGCTCAAAAACAGGGCTGTAATTTCAAACTGTCAAGAGCTCTTTTGTTTCTTAAGTTTAGTAGCATAGACATGAAAAGGTTTGGTACCCACTGTAATACTGTGCTTCATTTACTTGTTTGACAGTCATCTGGCCACCACACCCACCAGAACGGAGTGAACTCAAGGGACACTTTTCAACCCTCCCGTGCAGGAGGCTACAGCCTCCTTCACCCGCAGCTGAACACACTTTCCCCTTGACGACTCCTAAACTGTAATTCAGCCACCCAAAACCTTTTTCAAGAAGCATCTTCAGCTCCTGAAAAAAACCCTGGAAGTATGTTGCATTAACACTGACTTTTTGCTTTCATTATCACTCAGTTCTCATTTTCCTTCGCCATGCAGCTGGGCTTCAGCACCATTTTATTATTTTTTTTTTATTTAACCTTGCTGAGTTGCCTTCCACGACTGAAGTCTCTATTTACTGGTAAAGAAATACACAGTGTGGACACAGCACATTCGTCTGAGCTTGCAGCTTATTCAATGCTCTTCCAAAAGAAAGAGAGCAAAAGCATCAGATCCCTATTTCACCTGCCTTGCTGCACCAAGGTCTTACTCAGCAATGGGATGGCATTCATAAAACCTTCAGTCAAATTCCTCCTCTGCACTCGGACTCCCCTTGTGTATCCATCATGGCGTGTTACTTAAAGAAAGGAATCGCACCCCACAGTGCCCAGATCGAAGTACAACAAGGAGTTGTACCAAAATTGTCATAGACTAACATAATAAAGCAGAGGAGCTATTAAAATAGTCTGAGAGTGAAACCATTGAATAATTTGCTTATTAAGAAACCACTGCAAATAAGGTGAACAACTGACCCTTTCCTCTGGTTAGAGTCTCTCTTCTGAAGGTACAGTAACACTGAGAGATACTTAACATGATCATAACTGCTCATTTGACGACGCTTTCAGTGTAAATCAGGAAAGCACAAGCAAATAAGCCAAGGGATCCAGACACACAGAATTAGCATCTCTGGAGTCTTAGCTTTCATTTAACAGAAGGGACCTTTTGATTTGGGTATTTCCCACCTTCATATGAAACATAACTTTCTTGTTCCACCTGCATTCAGACAGACTAAAACAATTCCTCAGAAAAGCATGAACTATCCTTTTCATCTCTGTAGGGAAATAACTGAAAAGCACATGGGTGACCCTTTAAAAACCACTGCTGCCAAGTGCATCACTGCCAAAGAATTTACCGTCTCTTTTTATACAAGGTACTTGCCTATTGCATACCAAGAAGAGGTTTATTTTATTGTGAGTACCTCCCTTTCAGAAAATACAGGACACTTAAGAGCATCACAACAATCCTTTCCTCCACTTCCCACTGCCACACATCAGCTGTTGCCACATTTATTTCCCTTTTTATATATCTTGATCATGTGGCTTCTACTGTTGCAGCACTTACAGTCTAGGAAATTAGTTTCCTGCTGCTGCTGAGTACCTAAAATACAGACTTGCCCCACTTTTTTACATGATTATACTTAAAATTAAAGAATAAACCCTTTTTTAGAGTATTTTTTGTTTCAGAAAGTTATTTGGGGTTATAATTTTAAAATGTGGTTTTCATTTCCATGCTCACAAACTACGTCTGTTATGAAAATATTTAATAGCAAGCTGCTGCCTAATTAGATGACTTAATGTTGCAAAACTCTGTATTTAAAAGCAAAAGAACTGCCAAAGAAGATTAAAATCAGATTTTTTTTCCTTTGTTTGCTGTGATGTGTGTTTTTTTAGTTATATTATATACAGAAAAAAAAAAAGAGATGAATGATAAGACCAAGAATTCACATTGTGTTTTCCTTTATACTGTTTGTAAGTAAAATCAGATTTTTTTTCCTTTGTTTGCTGTGATGTGTGTTTTTTTAGTTATATTATATACAGAAAAAAAAAAAAAGAGATGAATGATAAGACCAAGAATTCACATTGTGTTTTCCTTTATACTGTTTGTAAGTTAACTGGGATGTTTATAGCTTGTTTGCTTTTTTTCTTTTTTTTTTTTTTTCCAAAAGTGACATTTAGAAGCCAATAACCCAAAGGATATTACTGAACTCTTTAACAGTGTCCAATCGGTAGATGACCTAGCTGCAGTGTGATTAAATAATCTAACTGCTAGATCAATGAATGCAGCATGAATTAAAATGGCTGCAAGCTTCTCCAAGCGTAAGATTAGGGATCCAAAAAAAGGTTTCTCTTACTTTTTATTCTACATTTCAAAGAAAATATAACTATTTATTTAAAAAAAAAATCCATGTTTTCATGACAGAAAAAATACAGTATTATTCTAATACACAGTGACTAAATCATGTATTTTTATTATCAAAGATCTGATTACATTTTGCCATTCTCATACTGAATAACCTCACTCAAGGAAAAAGCAGTATCTGCTCAAAAAACACAACGGTGTTAGGATCTGGTCCAAAGTGAACTGTTATCTCACGCATGAAGATAATGAATGTTAATTTAAAATAATGTTCTTTCAACTCCAGGTTTTCTTCCATATAATCAATCAGGCCTGAAAATGTGTGCATGCGCTCACGCTCTCGCACGCTCTCTCTGTCACTCATACATAAACGCTTCATTAAATATTCTCATTCCAGATATTCAGGAGAAAATCTTCTGCAGGTGTAAACTAATATTGCTCCACTAAAGTCACCAGTGCTGCACCAAATTATGTCAGCAAAGACACGGGTCCCCTCTCACGTATACTGTGACACATATACCCTGACTTTCACTTAATGCCTATTTCATGCCAAACTCTCCCTGTCTTCCTTTCATACGTGCACTTCCGAGCTCTTATTTGCACTCAACAGACAACCACTACAGCCTTTCATTAACTCGCCCCTCAAGGTCTCTTATCTCCATCAAATACTGTGCGGCCGGGCAGGTACACACGGCTCTTTCCTGCAACCGAGGATGGAGCCCCTGGTAAATGCTAAAAGAGAAAGGGCGCTGCAGTGGGAGGCTGCAAGGCATTCGGAGAGGACACAACAGGCTTGACCTAAAAAGGAGCAGGTTTTAACATTAGTAGCTAAAATGTTCAGTTATTACAGTAAAGAGAATTTAAAACATTCCAAAATGGTATAAATAAAAAATTTGTATTTGTAAAAGCAGAAACTATGATCTAAATTATTTTTTAGGAACTAGTATGGAAAAAAAGTATTCTATAGCTTTCTACATCGGAAAATTGGCTGATTTTTGGCACCTTTTTAGGAGACATTTGAGATTGGCAATAGCTGGAGACAAGACTCTGGATTACATGACATGCTAGTTTGATCAAGAAAGGCAGTTCTCATGTAAGAAGAGCCAAGCGGAAATTTGGATCCCACTCCTTCCCACTGGCCCAGGAAACGCTGTAAGAGCTTATCCACTAACTTGGCAGAGCAAACCACATTCTGCTTCTAGGCTCCTTGGTGCACCTGTACTCAAAGCATCTGCACCCTCCATTAGCTTCAGCTGATATTTATCAATATTTCCTGTTCCGCTGTAAGGGACAAAAATCATTCCATTTTATTGAAAGCTATGTGTCTTTAGAAATTAGTGCTACAAGTTAGGCTTACACTTGGATGACTTGTAAATAGGCCGTTTTTATAAAACTTTTTAAAACTGTTGAGAAAAAGAATGTCACCATGGATTAGAAAACCTAACAAAACTGGCACCTGGAGATACTTGACTGATAATCCCTATTTCCTAAAAGGTACAAGTTGAATAACAGGAGGAGATCTCATGTCTGGAGTCAGAGAGAAGTTAGCAGTATGCTTCCAATTAGGAGGTTTTATAAAGAAGCCTTCTGGGAGCCAGCGCAGTGGAAAGTGCACAGGAAAAGGAAGAATCTCTTTCTTAAAACAAATATTTCCTGTAAGTCTATTTACTTCAGGTCAGTGGAAGAAGAAGAAGGCGGCAAAGCTACAAAATCGAAAGACACAGTTACAGCTTGAGAGCGTCCATGTTTGTTGCTTTCCAACACTGTCAGTCTGAAGTGCTTCCAGGTACGCATCAGCACCCTCCTTCACAAAGATATGCCACTGAAATAAAACACTCTCTTTTTTTAACAAGCCAACTAGATTTTAATATGGTAGCTTTCAAACAATGTGACATTACATTCTAGATAGACTGATAAGGGGTCAGACACCGTGAGTTACCAATGAGCAAAGTGTACACATCCCTTCTCACTCTCCCTCACATTTCACCAAGAGAAGTTTTCAGAAACCTATTCTCATCAGTGAAAAAAATCTAAAATTCTCCTTTTTTATGGAGGAAATGTTAGTGTCAATGTCAAATAAGTCAGTGTGCCATATTATCTTCAAATGTCAGCCTGCACATGATGACTGACACTGAAACATCCAGCTTCCTGAGAAGAGGTTTATGCAGTCGGTTCTTAGGAATGTCCTAAAGTCTCAACTATAGTTATATGAAGCTATATGGTCCCAGTCTGTTTCCTGTGAAAACAACTAGTATCAATTCTTTGCTTTTAATTAATATAGAAGGGAAAAACATTTTCTGAGATTTCTGAACTGCATAACACAGCAAAAAGAGAAGCAC
>KZ505964.1:281214-309147 GCA_002844005.1 Limosa lapponica baueri
TGGGATCTAGTAGGACCTCTTGGGATGAAGAGTCTAAATATGTAAGCAGAACATTCACTGTTTCCCATCACATCAGCAACCAGAGTTTACAAGCTGAGGAGCACAGAGCTGTCTGGCTTCCAGGGTGGGAACGGCGAGATTTAAACACACTGACAGCAAGTGAATTGCTCTGTGTACATTCGAAACACCTGCTCATCAGCTCAGCCTCACTGCATCTGAGAAAAATTTGTTCTTTGTTTCTTCTTTAATGAATCCATACCAAAAAAAAGTCACTTGAATCCTAGATGTTTATTTTGTCTTGTTAAAGATAAACAAGCAATATACACACGAATGAAAAGGCTATTTAAATGAGATGTAAGCTGAAAGCCAGCAGTATATCTGCATCACCTGAAAAAGAGGGAAATTGAGATCTGGATATGAATGTTGTGACTTGGGCTCATCTTTCAGATAAATAATGCAGTTAGAAGCTATTTTCATTTTTTTTATTCTTCACTATTAGTGCACATGTATTGCAATTTTAGGGTGATGAACTATTCAGTTAATTCTCAGCTAGAAAATGCAAATATCTGAGTTATGCAATAGATAACTATATGCAATAGTTACTTAATGTGAAAAATCCAATAAAAAAATCTAGTAAAGCTATTTTCAGATTCAGAACTGCTGTATTATTGTGTCCCTCCAGCAAAGTATATACAAATCCAGGCACTGGAAATAAACTCAAACAAGCAGAGTCTAAGAGCTACAAATTCAGATGTTGTGACATGTGTGAAGGATGTATATTGTACTTCAGCGTGCTAATACTTTAGCACTGTCTCCATAGTATTGCTGCCAAATTTGTTCTAAGCCAGAATATCTATAGATAGAAACAGAAATACTGTCTACAGAGACAAAGACACTGGTATCTAAAGGTGAAACAAACAACTTTTTTCTTAAAAATGTAAAATTGAAAATTCAATATCTTTTTGAAGGAATCAAAGAGCACATACAACATAGGAAGATGGAGTGATACTTTTGTTTCCCAGTAAAGAAACCTTATGTTTATGTATGATTGTGTGTAGGGCTTGCAAAAGGCAAAGCTGAAGTAATAGACTCCTTTCAAAAACATTTCAAGACTTTCTGGAAACTGCAACCTGGATAGACAGAATTTAACCCTTCCATTATAGATAAAGGAAAAAAACCCCAACAACCTGTCTTGAAGACTTACATCCTGGCACAAGGACTTGATTTTTGGCCATTCAGTATTCCTGGCCCATCTTGTTCATCCCATTTTCAGGACCTACACTTTTGTGGATTCCCATTTTTTTTTTTTTCTGATACAGAGAGACCCAGAAGAAAAGGTTTAGAGGAATCTTTTCTTGTATTCAAGGTGGTAAATTTATATTTTGGGTGATTTATATCATATTTATATATGATGTTGCATATAGGTTCTCAGCTGGGTTATATTCATACTACTGAAAGATTTGATGAAATTAATTGAATTATTACTCAGTTGGAGGTTTAGTGTGAATAGCGTGATTAATCTTTTGCTACAGTGTGTGACAGCATTTTTTTCTTTGCTTCTGCATAAATTTTTTTTGCAACTTCATTGTGGGTGAATAAAAGATGGGCTGTACCACAAAGAGCTGAACCGAATGTTTTTTAGTTTTGCCTGCAGCTCAAAGCCCCCAACAGAATTTAATACCTTCTCACACTTGTGCATTTAATTTTGGTCATCTGCCTGAAGGCTGCCCATCTAGTGCCTGACATTTCACTCACTTGCAGCATGTATGCAAAAAAACTCTTTTGTTTTTGTTGGCAAGTGTGGCAATACTTAGTTCACCTCTGTGTAACCAAGTCGTATTCTCTTGCCCAAATGAATACTTAGGCAATTTTGAAAATGAAATGGTGAAGCTTTGTAAAGCTTTAATCCTATCATTAAACCACACTTCAGGATCCTTGGTCCTTGCTAGTGTGGTATGAAAGAACTTAATGTCTCCAGCATAGTTAATTCCCTGCGGCTCCTCAGCTGCCTTTCAGGAACACAGCCCTGTATTTCCTAAGCCTTTCTAACGAGTCTGTCATTTTTGACAGTTACAGTTACTACAGTATTAATCTTTTATTTTAAGTATGAATGAATTAATTACTTCCAGGAATCCAAAATAAGTATTTTTCATTTTAACGAATTTCAAAATGTCTGGGAAGATAAAAGTCCATTAAATGTGTGAGTCTTTAAAGGTGAACCAAGGCACATAGTCTTCCCAGGACATGCTGTTCTCCTATGGTTTATGATTACACTGTGTTGAATCAAGTCTCTGGGCCAAACCCTTGCCTGTGTGCTGAAGTTTGGAAATATTAGTCTGACAGAGAAGCCCCTGGAAAGGGGACTTTGAATGTCTAGGTGTGCAGTGGTGCTAGTGATAATTGCTGTAGGAATCCTAATCATGGCTCAAACACTGCATAAAACCAAAGCAAAAATGCAGTCATTGCCTTACAGCACTGAAAATGCAAAATATTAGACAAGAGGCAAAAGGCTGATTCAGAGCTAAATACTAAATGGAATTACCCTTAGGAAAGGTTAACTGCCTTGTACTGTGAGATTCACCTGCAGGGACGTTGCTAGTCTGAACTACTTTACAACCAACCGTTCCTAACAGAGGAAGAAGCAAAAAGGTGTTAGCTTTCACTGTCTCTTCTTTTTGACTATAAATGGTGGTTGTCACTCTTTTGGTAAAATGTCTGCTCTGCTAGGGGTAATTACTTGTGATAACTTCAGCCTTTTGCTATCTTCTCCTGGGAAAAGTGTTCAGCTGAGATGAGGCTAGGATGGTAATTCCAGTACTTGTTTAAAGTTTAAGCACACCTTGAAATAAAATGAACCAACAAACATTGCCATGGTTAGAAAAATCACTGGTATTTAATTCTCAGCTACCTGGGGAAATACAGCTCCATATCCATCCCTGCTGGCATATGTTAACTTGTCTTTTCATTTTAAACTGTTTTCATTAGGTGAAATAGAGTGTGTCAGGCCTTAAAGCTTCTAGATAATAGGACATGGCAGTTTGTCATTTAGGACAGAAATAACTACTGCTTCACCGTCAGAGTTCATTACTGTCAGCCAGGGTAGATCTCGGCTTTGGTTGCCATTTACATGTCTGACAACACGCTATGTCCTCTTTGTATTTGTGAAGGGTTGTATGTATGTTATCAATAGGCTTAAGATAAGCACTGCACGCCCAGTCCCTTCAGGGTTACTGCCCAGGGTGAAAAGACATGAAAACTCTTACATGAAGTCTATGTCTGAGGGCTCAAACATTCACAGTTGCCAGTTCAAACTTGGACTAAATCCTTTTTTAATCTGTATAGTTAGTGAAATGGCTAAAGTAATTGCTTTTCCAGGCACTTAATAAATTAAAGAAAAGTTAGGATAGGATCCCATAGATGAACTTGGTCTGTTTTCAAATATGCTTCTGAATTTCACTGGATTTTGAGATACCTGATTTCAGATAAGGGAGATGACCTCAGCTGATCTATGGCAATATTTTTCCAGATTTTTTTTGTAAATATTCCATCAGTGGAACTGAAAATACTTAATCAACAACTGGAATCACAGAAGGTAAGTGTTAATTTATTTTTACCAACCAAATTCATGAATACAATGTACAAATCTAATATGCTTTGACATCCAGGCCGGGAACAGCAGCTCACAAATATGTCAACATTACATTATAAGGAACAAAACACACTTGTTGAGATCTGATGAGAAATTTTCTCATTAGTGTATTTTATTGAAAGATAACTACCAACAGCCTTGTGCTCTGCATGAGCTGTCAGAAGTTCCCATAGCTCTGGGAACTTGAGAAATAATAATAATGTAATAACATTAGCAAGTTTCACTTATTTATTTGGTCCTGGAACGAGGACACAAGCAGACCAGCTTCCCTGCAATCTGTTGACATCATGGAAAACTAAACTTAAGTAAGAAAAATGAAGAGGGTATCGAGCCTGGTAAGCAAAGGAGGATAATGAAATTCAGGAGCCAGCCAAACACAACATTAACTCCTACAGACAAGGACAAATCACTTAAGGTGGGAACAAAAGAGGATGCCCACAGCAGTTCTTGTCTGAAATCCACAAAATGGTCTAGTAATCTACGTTTCAGAGATCCTCAAATGTCCTGGGTGCTCACGTTTTGGACTGCAGTCAGACATGTCAGTAATTGCAGAAATTGTCCTCTGGGTAAATAGGTGCCTTACTCACAGCTAAAACCGTGCTGTTATTCCAGCTGGGAGGTGTCTACATTTTTCCATCAAAGATCAGGTCTCTAAATCTTACTCATAGCATCGTAATACACAGCGGGGTGCCTGAATCTGGTGCAACACAGGAAAGCTGCTGCTGATCTCTCTCCACAAGAGGTGCAGAGGAGAAACCTCTGCCTGCCTTTTCATAATGACCTTGTGGGTTTACAGTGCCACAGACCAACCAAGCAAGCTGAAATGCCAGCTTTTTCCATGTGGTGGAGATTACAGGAACCTACCCAAATCACCAGGTTATGGAAGAGGCTTCACAGGACAACTTTCCCCTTTAAATTGAGCCATGGTATAACCTCAAACACAAAAAATGTTCAGTAAAGGAGAAAAATGAATGAACCGACCCTAGCCTCCTTTTGAGGAAATGTTTGGCCTTACAGTCCTTCTTGCAATGGTTATTTTTGTGTTTCTTAGTCACCGTATTTTTTATATAATGCTAATTGCATGTAAAATGCATAAGCTAAGATGCTGGCAGTGAGTAGACCCTAAGTGTTCTCTCTCCAGCGAGGCTGCTTCTGGCTTCCTATGGAGCTTTAGAGTCTGCTGAGATTACACATGGATTAATTAACCCTTATTAATATTTCTTCATTTGTCTCTCCCCAAACCAAGAGGAAAGGAAGTCACAACTGTGCTTAGAAAACGCTGTAGACTGAGCACTATTTATTGCTAAAATAGGCAAATCATTTTTCACTAAGCAAACCTTGGCAGTGGTTACCATCCCTCTTAAGCATTCCAACTATTTGACAGAACAATGTGACGAAAATCTGGTAAAATCTACCAGTCTGGTGAAGCTCTAAAATAAACAACCCCTATTTTTAATCTAAACAGTTTCATGTATGTGTTTGCATATATTGCACAGTGCACGGGGAATAGTTTTGCTTTTGGTTTCCATTTGCATTTTGCTGTATTTCTAACATCATTTAGGCCTTGATGAGTTTACAAAGCTTTTAGAGCTTTGATAATATCTTTTCAAAATGATGTGCTCTAATGAAGGTCTTCCTGAAACTTCCTGATCACACAAATTAAGGTATCACAGAACATGATCATGTTCTAACCAACCATTCTTGCTTTGTCCAAAGCAATTCCTACTTCTGGGTAGATTTAGATCAGATATGAGGAAAAAATTCTTTGCTGTGAGAGTGGTAAGACACTGGAACAGGTTACCTAGAGAAGTTGTGGATGCTCCATCCCTGGAAGTGTTCAAGATCATGGGGCTTTGAGCAGCCTGATCTAGTGGAAGGTGTCCCTGCTTATGGCAGGGATTTTGGAACTCGATGATCTTTAAGGTCCCTTCCAACCCAAACCATTCTATGATTCTGTGATTCTGTTACATCTATGTAGACCTTCCAGAGGCCAAATTATTTCCTAGCTGTGCTTCCCCAATTAGCACAATCTTTACCCCCTCTATACTATTTTCCCTCTGATTTCTTTCAAGCATTTCCTATTTTCTAGCTCGAGGCAGTTTTCCTGGAACACCTCTTAGAGGAGCCTAATTCTTTTCAGTTGCTGAACATTGGCCTTTGGAAGGGCTTGACTCTTCCCATTGACGGTACAGAGTGGCCTTTGGCTCTCTTAAGTTATCCTCTGACTCCAGACACTGAGTTTTTAGGCACTGCAATGCCCAGATTGAAAGTACATAAACTGCCAAGAGTCTTCTTGTCCTTAATCGCTATAAGACAGTGATCACTTACCTGTATAATTTAAAGGCTGTTAAAATGCTAACACAGTTATAAAGTTAACATTAACTTGTTAATGTTTGCAAAGTGCTTGCAGATATGTAATAATAGATAGAGGGCTCTCCCATATACTGGGGGAATTTTGCAGCAAATTATTTAGCATTAAAATATGCATTGATTATTTGAACAATGTAGGTCGTGGAAAGCAGTCTCTGTAATGGAGAGAGTTGTTAATTTAAAATGTATTTACCACCCTGAATAAAAGTTGCACAATTTTTACTATTTACTTCAGATACTCAGCGAAGGAGGAAAAATCTGAAGATGGAGCGTTTAATACTAGGGTGAAACACTGACAAGACATTTGCTTTTAGAAGCTAAGTTGGTGTACTTTTTCATGGTTTATACTTGGCTGAAGCAAGTAAGCAGAAGCCATTTAGTCCTGAGTAATGCACACATCTCTCTGTGATTCTGGTGTCATTCCTGGCTTTGTAACTATGCAGAACTTTTAGTTATGTGGGAAGCTATGAGAAAAAACAGCTGTCTGGCTTATCTTGAAGTGGGTGAATCAAAGTAAAACTTGCAGTGTTTGACATACAGATGTATTAAGACTGCTGCTATCCAGAGGTCAAAAAGATATTTATAGATTAACTGGTGTTAAAGAAAATATTAACTATTTACAAATTTAGGATACACTCAGGGAAAAAAAAACCCACACTCCTGTAGCTTACTTCTAAGGCATTATTTTATCCCTTGTTTAATGAAAAGACAGAAGTTTACTTTTCCCTCTTTTGTTATTTTCAATAGAAAGACAAAATATGCACTTACCCAGAATACTAGTGTTTATGCAAGGGTGAAATCCCCACACACTGACTCTTCAAATGCAGTATTTAAAAGCTACCACATAGTATATTAACATTCCTTCAGCATTATCCAAAAGATGTATCAGTTTTGTTTCCTGCTAATTGTGGGGAAAACTACAGCAACTTGAATGCCATTATACAGGAATCCTGGGGAGATGGTGACTTTTAAATAATTTTGTAATAAATAAATTATTGATAAAATTTTATTATCCCTTTTAGGCCTTTGCTAGAGGAGTAAGAACTTGCAGAACATCTTTTAGTCAGGAGCTAGATGGATAATTCTTTGTTTAACTAGTTGTAAAGTCAAGAGAGCCTTTATTTGAAGTAGCTGTATTGTATATGTCTCACATTTGATATATTTTGTCAGTAGCATAATCACAGGGAGATAGGATAAAATACACTAAACTGAAAGGAGCATATTTAGAGCACATCCATATAACAGCCCCTTTGCGTCTGGTGGCCTGTGAAAAAGGAGCAGCTCTGGAGATGTGGATGGTCCCTGAGAACAAGCAGAAACCAGGGCTCCTGGGCTTCCTTAGAATAAACAGCCAGAATATCACAATCATCCCAAAGAATGTTGTATTCCATTAAAACACCTCTGCAGGAAAGTGACTGGGTGTCAGTGTATTTTTTTATTTTTTAAATTAAATTAAATTAAATTAAATTTTATTTTATGAACATGCATTTTACCTTTAGATAGTAAAAGAGCTGAAGGTATGGAGAAGTGTTATGGATTTCATGCATCTTGCTGGACAGTTTTGAAGTGAAAAGGCAGCTACATCAGTTTGCTCAAGGTACTTGGAGGTGCAGGGGCATCCTCCTCTAACTGTATTTCTGCACATCAGTAGTATCCGCATGATGGCAGAAGAGAACAGACATTGCAGACACAACCTGACAGCAGGATTTGAGAGAAGCAGAAGTTAACTTCTGATATTTTTGTAAAGTACTTTCTATATTTATCTCTTAAAATATATAAACATCTGGAAGTATTTAAATATAAATATATAGCATAAATGCATATGTGCATAGTATTTATATATAGTATGCATTTATAAATACAGATTTCTCATAAGGATGAAGAAAACAAATGTGGGGTTAGCTTTGCATGGGCGTTACTGTTCCTAGGGATCAGAGAATAGCAGATACAAAAACAGTTGACTTAAATCTCCTTCTTACTTTCATTACCAGAAGCTGTTGACTGTTTTGTCTTTACACAAGTAGAAATCTATGATTCAATGCATCTAGGATCAGACTCTGAAAGGGAGAAGACCATATAATTCTAAGGACTTCCATGGTCAGTGAACTTCAATGTTAATAGCTTTGTGCATGCTGCGCTCAGTGAGGGGTCGAAGCAACAAGTTACAATCACGCCAAGCCAGAGAAAAAAAAGAAACTTTGTTGTTACCAATCTACATAGTTATACTGAATACGCAGCACATACCAGTGTTTAAAATCTCCCAGCCTCACTAATTCAAAGCGCTCTCAGACATGCAATGTCTTTTTATAGGCCAGGCTTATAAAATAATTTTTCTTGGTTGTATGTCTGGAAAGCATCGACTACATTGCAGGCACTATGTCAGCTAAATGTAATTATTGAGGTGGGAGAAAAATAATTGGGAGCAAAATTAGCAAATAAATTATACGTGGAAAGTTAACAGAAACTATGAATTGAGCACAAGGTTAAGAGTCCCTTCCCCAAAAATCCTACTCCCAGCTCTGCCATCTGATTCATTCTACAACCCCAAATAAATTTAACCTGTTTCTCATTGTTACAAGGATTAATTAGTGAGTGGTTGCACAACACTTGGGAAACCAGAAAATGCTGATCATTGTTATGATGAGTTTGAAGCTCCTTGATTTGACATGGATTCATAAGTAGATGGCCTTTTAATTTTTAACTACATCTAAGTGATACTTTCACAGCAGTTGATTTCTGATTGCAAAACAAAATTATTTTTAATTAATTTTTTAAATTAAATTGTAATTAAAAGTAAGATGCACAGGTTGTGACAGTTAGTTATTGTCTCTGGCTTTGTGGAACATGCTACTATTTCAGAGCTTGTTACTGCAAGGCAGCTTCAACAGAAAGGGCAAGAACTAACTCCTGTATTTTAGATACTATGGTACCTACATTTCAGGGTAAGTAATAGCAGTTGGATTACCACAAATGCTTAATTACACAAAAGAAGGGGGAAGAATATGGTGTGAGCATCAGCAACCTGATAGTAAGCTGTTTTGTGCAGTGCTTTTGGGAAGAGAGGCTAGCGTGATATAGCTGTGCCCAGCCTTCTGGAGGCAGCCATGTGTCTGAGCCTCCAGCCTGGGGGACACACGGAAATGCAGTTGTGCCCCAGGCCTGCTGTTATGGTTTGAGAAAGCCCATAACAATCTATTGTCGTTTAGACAATTATTCTATAACCCGATGACCCCTCCCCACCTGCAAAGGGGAATCGGGGAACACAAAGAAACACAAGGGTTGAAATATAAATAGATTTAATAGACTAAGACTAAATAATTAGCAATAATACTAAAGAACCAGTATTAATCCCAATACTGATATAAGATATACAAGAGTTACACTCAGCCAATTCTATCAGCAGGAAGCTGTGCACTCCCAGCAGTGGACAGCAAATGGCGGACACTGCGAGCGCAATGGCTTCAGGAGGAAGGGAAGGCCTCAGGGCTCCGGCACCGGGGCAAGGAGTTGTCTGGACCACCGCCATCAAGGGAGAGAGAGCTACGCAGCAAACTTTTCTAATTTATATTGAATGTGACGTTCATGGTATGAAATAATCCTGTTGGCCAGCCTGGGTCAAATGCCCAGGCCTTGCTCCTCCTCGTCCTTACACCTGGCAAGGCTCAAAAACACTAACCTTGAATCCCACAGAGCCTGGCTGGCTATAAAGTAAATATTTTCACAAATTCAGACACTAGAGTCTTCTAAAAGTGCAATTTTCCCAAGTATTAGAAGAAAAGTTAGTCCTGTGTCTCTCGACCCAGGACACCTGCGTCTCTCCATGTCACCTGGTTTCCATGGGCAGAAAACCAGGACTCACATCTGGCTCAGTAGTATCCAGACCAGGGAACTGGGACCGCAGGGGGAAGCCCTCAAACATCCCTACCTTGAACCTTGATGTAGCCTGCAGTATTCAAAGCAATCCACCAAACAGTTTGCTTTTACCTTTTTAAAATAAGTTCCAGTGTTTATAAGAAGCATATACAAAACATTGCTTGAGGCAGAGACAAGCAGCCTTATGTGAGAGATGCATTTCTGTCTCTCCTGCTTACTTTCTGCACCGAGGGCATTCACGTGTTCATACGCTCATCGGTTGCTACCTTGCGTATTTGTCAGAGTTAAGAAGCATATTTACGTGCTTTGGTACTGGGAACTCCTGTTACAACCTAATACGGGGATTTCTTTCTGACTCCCCAGCCCAATACAGAGATGGAGGGAGTTGAGGAGAGTCCAGAGCACTGAGCCCATCCTTGCAGTGCCCAGACTGCGGCTGGAGGTGAGCAGCTCTTGTACCACCCTGGATGAAGGATGGCACTTACGTACCAAAAGGTGGCTACTTAGAAGCAGAGCAGCACATGAATGAGGGCAAAAGGAGCGAAACAGGATTAGATGTAACATATGTTGGCATGAAATTAAGAAATAAATCTGTTTTATCTTGAAAAGCAAATGAGATGAATACATCCAGGTGTATGCAACATCAGGACTTTTTCTGAAAGATCCACGTGTTGTGTCAAATAGGAGCTAACGACAAAGATTATCTAGAAAGGACTTTTTTTCCCTTAATGTCTCCAAGCTACTCTGTATCATACCCTTTCCTGCCATGATGAGTGCTATGTTGTGATGGGACTCCTGAAGTCATTATGTTTTACCCAGTCCTGCCATCCTGAGAAATCCCTCCTGAGGGTGAGACTAATGAGCAAAACCTCATACAAATGCCCCCTCCCCCCCAACTTGCACAACTATTTTTGTGAATAAGTGGTCACCTTTGTTAGTTAGAAGCTCACAGGTTAGTATCTACCTATTCTGTATTGTGGTATAGTATTGCTGGTGCTGTGCCTTTGATTTCCATTGTAGTTTTTAAGGAAGACAACGGAACTGGAAGAAAAAACACTATTTCCTGAAATGCCTGGGATCAATTACCACAGAGTCTCTGTCTAAATTAATCTCTCGCAAAGTCACTGGAGCTCCTAACTACAGTACAGGTATAAACACTGTTTCTTCATTCTAAGAAATCCATAATAAATACTTATTTTCCAACTTCAATTTGCCATTGGAGAATGAAGTGATTACTTACACTCTGGCTTCATTAAAGCTTAATTTTGTGGTTCCAGCTGCCTGCACACCACCCCCTCATCTGCGGTTAAGCAGAGCTTGGCTGGCTGGGTTCCGGAACAAGAGTTATTTTGTAATCTGGTTGTTTAACACTGGCTGAAAAGGAGTATCCAACTGGATTTTGATTTTTAAAGAATCTGATTCCCAGGACAAACCCAATCACCTGTGGAGGGAAAAGCCGCATCTTTTAGATGCATGGTATCTGTTCTTTCAAATGGCAACTACCTGTGGCACCACTGGCAAACTCAACACAACTGCTCCTTTCAGCAAATGTAGCATTTTTTTTTTTTTTCTGGAAGTCAGTCAAAAAGATTGAATTGTTTTAATTTTATGCAGCAGGAGATGTTCTGTGGCAAACCCTATCATTACCTGAGCATTTAATGATCTTAGTGACAAAAATGTTGGTCTCACTAAAATAGAATTGTAACGTATACTCTTAACAAGTTTATGAAAAAACACAGAATAAGGGAAAGTTAGATACTGGAAGGCTACTTTAATTCATGGAACAAATATATGGAAACGTTTTATTTGGTAAGCACAATCATATCCATGTACAATTAGAAAGTAACTGGAAACCCGTTCAAAGAACTTTATTAATTTCAGAGTTAATCAGTTGCACAGAACTAGGACAGACCCCACACAGGCCCCAGCTAAGAAGACTTTATCGATTGCCAAAATAGCTAGAAATCTTGAAGTTGTGAGATGACTGAGCAGACAAGAGAATATGATTTGGGTTCTAAGTCTGATTTTACTTCTACACTAGGATACATACGACAAGACTGGGTAGGGACGATTTGGCTCTAAAATTAATTAATTAATTAGTCAATCCCTAAAAGGAAATACACTGTGAATTGCTTGGTTCTTTGCTTCTTTGTTTAAAAAATAGCCATACTTCTTCAGATGCTCATCAGTACAACAGTATTCTTAATTAAAAGTGACATTCTGAATTCATTGGCGAGTCATATGAATATATTGTGCACACTGAGGAAAATTACGGAAAAAAAAATCAGGATAGAAGTGGTTTTCTGAAATTTGATGGCAGCCATCACATTTAACCTGGGCAGACATTTCTTTGCTGCTAACATAGGATATGGTAGTATCTTTCTTTTTGATGGCACAAGATTAAAGAAAGCATTCACTATCACTGACCAAATCATGAAGTTTGACAGCTTCTGTAAAGATCCCCCATCAGAACCTCTCAGTAACTGGGGAAGATATTCTAGGGCACAAACTAGTGAGTAAAAGAAGAATAAAAAAGACAAAAAGTGGTAAACACAAAGTTAAAAGCAAGATCAGTCCTGACATCTATAGGACTGTTTGTGTCTATGGACAGTCTGATGGCAATTATTGCCTGAGCACAATTTATCTTCCTGTTAAAAGCAGGCATTGTTTTTGACAACTTTAATATCTAAATAGACATTCAGATTAAGTTGTATTTTCCATATTTCCAAGGAATTATTTAACATATTTAGCTGTTTCTCAATGTTTCTATGCATTTTTTTTCTTCCATTAGTAAGATGATACAGTCTCTACAGCTAATTCAGTTTTATATCCCTTCTAACTTTCAGCTAACGCTACTGGGTTTTTTTTTATTATTATTATTTTGTTGTTTAATAAACCCAAATTTGGCTTAGAAGAACCTGGTTTTTATTCATAATTGGTAAGTTTTAGATAAATGTTCTGTGAAACTTATTTTTCATCTACAAAGATCTTGAAGAAAAACTGACAGTCATGCTCTTGCTGGTGGAGTCTGGCAGTAGTGAGAAAGCCAGATGTTCAGAGTGTTGGTTTTGGTACATACTTCTGGGTGTGTGCTCAACCAAGGAGACTGAAGGGTTTCCCTAGGTGCCCAGCCTTCTTGCTTTAGTTAGACTAGACCTTTGAAAGCATCCAACAGCGTGCATTATCTTTGAAATATAATTAAATGCAGCTTTCCATGTAATCAGCCTGGGAATCCAAAGGGAGAATTAGGAACTTGTTACCAAAACAACAGCCGATTCTTGAAGCTAATTCTTCTCCTTTTCCCACCCCTGCAAAGGCAGAGGGGAGACTCCCAGAGGGGTCATCACTCTCCTGGAAAGCA
Organism: Limosa lapponica baueri; assembly: GCA_002844005.1. Taxonomy (NCBI): domain Eukaryota; kingdom Metazoa; phylum Chordata; class Aves; order Charadriiformes; family Scolopacidae; genus Limosa; species Limosa lapponica. The sequence continues at coordinate 294,468 of KZ505964.1, forward strand.
GATCGAGAGGCTGTTCAGAGAGGAGTGTCTGCTAGTGAGTGTGTTTTACACCCAACAAAATGCCTGCGTGGGTGTACAGATCTGGGTCGTGGTTTGGCCTTTACTGATTTTTACTGATTGTGGGCCAAATGTTACTCTCGGTTGCAATTAAGAACTAAGTAACCTGGCTTGTGAGGCCAGTGGAGCTGCTACCAATTCACAGGTCATAAGGGAGACCAGAGGCTGGACCTCTAACTTTTAAAAGATTTGGCTTTTGTTATTTGAAAAATACTCGGGACAGACTGATACTGGTAAACCAGTGTTTTTTGCAGAACTGTCATGAGAAGAATGGCTGACTGAAATCAAGATGTTCACTGCTAGGCTGTAGGTTTGGGGAATTTTTTAGCATTACTTTGTGTTGCCTTTTGCTTGAATAAGCAGTTGTGTGTGATGGATTCTGACAGAATCAGGGAGGATATTCTGAAAGGCAAAAATTATTTACATTTCACAGCTGACTGACTAATGGTCTGTCTCTCTGTGCTGAATTCAGCAGTGCGAGTTCTGTCTCCGGTGCTTCTCATCTAGCTGAGAACCAAACCAACAATGTGACTTTCCAGCCCAAGCAATTCCAGGTCTTTTCAGGGCTTTCTGTGGGAAATCCATGCCACCTCAGCAAGCCTATTTGACAGAAGTGAAGTCAGTGCCGTGCTCTACTCTTTCTGCTGTTCCACTGTGCTGTGAAAGGGAGGTCTCAAGAATGTCACTTTTGAAGAAAACTTGGATGCAATCTTCTCAATAAAGAAAGTCAGGTGATATTTTTAGTTCCATTTTTAAGATATAGTAGGCCAGTATTTTCATATAAAGTTTCCAGTTAAGCTGGAAACTTCATAATCCAGGTCAGTGGCGTTACATAAATCTGAGTGTCTGGCACTGCTGGTTCCCAAGAAGATAATTGTTGATAACATTGCTAAACTCTCGCCACAAGTTTCTTGGTGAAGTAGGCATCCTGGCCTGGAATACGCTAGTTGTTCTACTGCTGTAAAAGTTGGATGCTTGAAGTTATTCTCTTATACTGCTGCAGGCATTAATTTAGTGGACTCTACTGAGTAGAACATTATACCTTTCCAAGATGAGTGTAATCAATGTAGAGACATTAAAAAAAAGAGGTGGGGGGGGCTTCTTTTCATCATTCCGTATGAAGTTTGTTGACATTTCAAATTGAAAATTAATCCTCTAAAAGCAACTGTGAACCTCCCTAAAATCACAATGTGACTTCTCTTCTTTTTCCACTTCAGGAGTGCACTAGCCTGTACCTGACACCACTACTCACAGAGCAGAATCTAACCTGGCTGCCCTGGAACAGTATTGATATAGTAAGAGAGAACTACATTTATATAGCCTCCAATAGCCAACAAAAGCTCCTTGATTGTATTATCTATTTTTACATACATAAATGTATCTGTCTAAGAAAGAAAATGAGCTGACATTCCTCCCATATATCCATTACTGTGTACTATGAATTGTATTTATTCATAGCAACCTGAGATCACTTTGTTTGCATATGATTTAAATGAAAAGAAATGCCTAAATGTAGCCCTTGGAGTCTGTCCAGACTGACACTTTCTGTGTGGTATCGTTTTGAGATCCAGATTTACGTGATGTATGATTACAGCCAGAAAATAGACAGCAGTTTGGCCACAAGTTTTCAAAGGCAGTCAGTAATGTGAGATTTTTCAGGGCCTGAGCAATCTCATATTGCTTTAATGCCTTTTCAGAGCTTGCATTTGGTTGTCTTCAGTGATGCAAAGATGCCCAGCTCCTCACTTCCGAAATTCTAAATACTTCTTGACATTTTTCAGACTGCCTAACTGATGGAGGAACTTGGACCTTGTTTTCAAACCTTAAGTTGTCTTGAAGGGGAAACTTTGGCTCTTAAGCCACACAGTGATTTTGAAAATTTTCAACTGCTCTTCTGCAAGGAGGTGGACTGATGGAGGCATGTCACTGTGGATCAAAATGTAGCTCCCTACAGAGGAAGGCATGTGTCCGAGCCTCACCTGGACAGAACTGGCTTGTGCTGAAGGCTGCTTCCCAAATGATCACTGTAAATTGCTTTTAGTTATTGGAACTGAAGAGGTCCTCCCTATGGCATTTGCTAGTTGCATCATTTCCCTGTGCTCCGCTGGCTGTTGGGATGTTGCAGGACCCCAGCACTTGGGTGATGCTCTGACCTTTCAATGACACTCTGCACTGTACATGGTGTTGTCTTCGTCTTTCTCATTTGTTTCAACCTATCAACTCCCCCACACCCCCACCCCAGGAGGAAGCTGGAAGAAACAAATCTTTTGAGAATTGGGTTTCTCCTTCTGAAAAGTAAATATTTGTGTAATAATCTACAGAACCCCTAAGGCAGCTGTGAAGTGATCTAACGATAAGGTCTCTTGAATAGATCTGGGATGTAGGAAAACAACCAGTAAAATCTTGTTTACTCTACTTTGAGAATACTACAACTGGAATTATGGATAAAACATCTGTCTGAGAGGATACCGCCAAGTCTGAAACATAGCTGTAGAGTATATATCTGTACCTGTTGTGCTGGTGGTAAGAAAAAGCTTTCCAAGGGATACAGATGAGAGGGCTGCTGGGGAGCTGTCATTCCCCTTCCCGTGAACGGGTCCTTCCTGATGCCAACATTCTGCTCCTGTGTTTGCCCAAATTCAGCTCTCCATAGTTTGCAGAATCTGGCCTTTTCTCAGCCTCAACCCTGCCCTTGGATGACTCCCACTGGTTTCTGACCTCCAGCTACCTTTTCTGTACTATTCATAGCACGCCAGCTGGGGAACAATAATGTACATATCTGTTGTATTTATATTTTGAAGAGGGACTTTGTTCACATTAGTTCAATAAGTCGTCTGGCATCATTTGGACTTTTCTAGTCAGGCTCCCTTTGTGCTGCTTTTATCATATTGCTTGCTCCAGTTTTGTTTTCCTTTTTCTTTCTCCTGCCATCACTGTTTCACTCTGTCCTCCAGCTTTCCATTCAGCTGTCTCCTTTGTTTGGAGAAACGTAACCCAGGGTATATTCTTTCTTTCTTAAAAGGGTCATTTGTTACTAGGAAGTAAGCATACAGATCAGTTGGAAAGTAGACCCCAAGTCTCAGTATGCTTGTCTGATTTCTTTTGACCTCCTGTGTTCTGGAAGTCTTTCTTGCAGTTGCTGTGTGGTATCTTGTTCCAACACCTCGAAGACTGTGCACTTTGCTCATCCCCAATTCATTTTCAACCAAGCTCTTCTGCTTTGTTTCATGTGTCTGCACCTCTTGTGCTTTCGGCTGCCCTTTCAGATATAGCCTTTCAGTTATATCAGATTTTATCTTTTGACTATTCCAACTTCTTAGACATAAACTCCTGTAGTCTGGGTCCAGACTGCGAATACTCTATCTATATAGATGGGGAAATACTCAAAGGACTAGGTGATCTGCAAAGGGGAGAAGGATTTAGGCTCTAGCTCAGTTATTAATTTTTACTTTTATTTCTGCTTAGCAAGAAAAGAGGAAGAATAATACTGTCCATGCAGATAGTTTTAATAACTGTATGTCATTATTATCTCAAGTATTATTGTGCCATTATAAAAGACTATATGTTTCCACTGTGACATGAGGCAGTACGATAGACTCCATATTCAGTTCTTACTTTATAAAGCCTGTGAATAGTAGGTAACACCTCTCTACACAGATAAATGCATTCTGTGAACATTTAAGTGTTTGACTAGCAGATTCACTTGTACCGTGCACAGCCAGTATCCTGTTCGTATGGCAGTAAAACTCAGTGATGCATTTGCCTGTATTTAGAAAGTCACAAGAAAATATTTAACCACTGTGTCTGGCCTTACTTCTACAGCTGAAACTCCTTGATATTTAAATAAAATATTTTTCTTCATTCAGTTTACAAATAATTTATGAAACTCTCCATTTTGGTTCTTGCACTGACCCAAAGAATCTGCTACCACAACGGCAACCAACAACCACTGAAATGAAGATTACTTATGGGGTGCCTGCTCTGATCTCTTCTGGGATTTCCAAATGTCCTAAAGATCTGCATTCCAAGATTTGTCACTTCAGATGCTCGTAAATGATACTTATGATTGTTAATGATTCCCTTACTGTACATTTGTAGGTTTTAAGCTTTTTTTTTACTACTATTCAGTGGAAATTTTTGAGTAATGAAGAAATTAGAATAGCAAATACCTGAAGTTCTGTGGATTTTGCACAACTTCACAGGCTCCTGTACCATGTATTTCTACAGAAATTAAATATTAAATAAATATTAAAATCACTATAGGGTATGTCTACATCAGCAAGTAGGGCAAATACTGGGAGCAGATACCTATAAGATTTGGTGTTAGTGTCTATACCATACACACTTCAGTGGGTTTTACTTTGGGTTAGCTGTAGGTGGGCCCCCTGGACTGAGCTGCCCCTTGTGTTTGGAGCCCGTGAGGAATGTGCTTGGAGTTACCTTCTGGTTTCAACCAAAGAAAACTCTTTATGCTCTCTGAGACCTCCCCATGAAGTGAATCAAATAATGGGAAATGGGAACAAAGCACCTCCTAATCTGGACTAAAACACTAATGTAGATGTGATCTTAAATTAGGTCACAGAAATTCATTGGACCTTCTTGTAAAATAAATCATCATAGACTATTCTTGAAGCAGTTTGACCTATGTTCTCTGAAAACTCAGTATCTTGCTATTTAGCAGCCTGACCAGTAACAAATTTGTTAATTTATTTTGTAGAAGATGTGAAATTTGCATGTTTTGTTCCATCCCATCCCTCAGACCAAGTTTTCAGTGTTTACTTTCCTTGTGCAGGAGGAATGCTTTCTGAAGTGTTTCCCTTCAGCTATAAAAAATATTGAGTCTTCTTCAAAGTTGGTACTTTGGTACCAGTCCTTGGTCTTTCCTGTCCCCTGAACTGTGTCTGCACCTTGCCTAGGAGAGCCAAAACCATGTTAAAAATGTAATGGCTACTTGCTAGCCTTGCTAGCTGCCTCTCTACTAGCAAACTAAGCAGGCCCAGGGAATAGGACCCCAGGGATAAACTGTCCTGGCATGACTGCAGCTTGCTCTCAGTTGCTTCCTGCCATGAGATGCTGAGACTTCATGCAGGACATGGTACAGACTGGGGCATCTTGCTGCTAAGGGAGTGGAATGTAGCTGCCCACTTTGGTGGGTGACAGGGGACAACTGTACAGGAGAACATATGCTTGCAGATGCACCAGCAATGATAATGTCTTTTCCCTTTGACTGGGGACTGGATGCTGCAAGCTTTTGGTAGTAGACCTTAATTTTTAAATTTTTCTTATTGCTCCCACAGTGGATATACCTCAGGGCATGAAAAACACTGATCTGCACCACTGACTGTTTATTTAGTGGAACAACCTCTCGTTCTACTCACTATAGAGTTCCTCTTTTCACTCTTATTTCAGAAAGAAAAGGAGATCAGGAAAATCCAGGAAAATAAAATGTAACTGAAATTTCCCAGATTTGCTTGGAAAAATAAATATAATTCCAGTTTGATGTACTATTTCTCTCTTTAGAAATCTGAATTTGATGAACTTTCAAGTTCCATCCTCCTTGAAGTGTGTTGCTCAATTCCTCAGAGCTGACAGAAAATGGACAGAACATGAGGCATGTTGAAAAGTTAGAAGAGCACGTGTACTTCTCAAAGAGTACATAAAGTGCCCGATACTCACTGCTTCGGAGGGAGAAAACTGTCCTCCTTTTTAATCATTTCACATTCCTGACTTGTTGGAAGTTTCTTGGAAAGCAAGAAGGCAACATTTCCAGTTCAGTTTGTTCATAAAAGTGATCATTATGCAACATTCTGGCAACAATGTTTATAACTCATTTCTTTAATATTTTTCTCTGCATGCTGTTTTCACTATTATCCTTTCTTTGGTTGTTTTACTTTTTCCTCATGCTTCAAAAGGAGGACATACGGTTCTTAGCTTTCTTTTGAGTGTATTTATTTAGCTTCTCCTTATGGGAAATGTGACTGTTATTCCAATTTGTTTTTCTGACAAGCTGAAGTAGTGTTTCTGTATTTCTTCAGTGCTATGCATTAAAATAATTGTTTGCATTAAAATAATTTTCTTCTATTTTATGCCTTGATTTGTGTTTCAGATCTAACACTAGAGCTTATTTTTATCTCATTATAAGACTTCTGCAACTCCAGTCAAACCCAATTCTAACGACTGAAATACAGTTTTAAATCTAATCTTCAGTTAAAATTTAACTGAGATTGTTCAGGTGAAGGTTTTTCCTTTTCATTTTCTCCTTTCATTTAGTTCAGCACATGCCCCAAAACTGACTTGTGGCATCTGTTATTCCTGTCTTCTACTGTATCTGAACTGAGGTGACAGCTCCTCCCAAATGGTACAGTTTTATTCTACAAGGGGACATGTTCTAGAATTAATCCATTTTTTATTTTCTTTTCACCTCTGCTTGAAGTTTCAACTTGATTCACGGAGGTCTATAGCCAGCTCCCAGGGCTGTCAATGTGAGGTGTAGCTTCCCTACAGGATTACTTCAGTATTTTAATTCTTTGCCTGTGGCAAAATAAATGTGTTTATGTAAAGCTGAAGTTTTTCCTCTGATTGGTTGTTTTTGGTTTTCTTCCCTGTCAGATCCAAGTGGTTGATCACTTTGGCTAAGATACTGGTGCTTCAACTCTGGGTCTGGGACTGATTCACTGAACCAAATGTTCTTGACAAACTCTTTGGGGGAAGTGTCAGGCCAATTTACAATGAATTGCTACAGACAGGAGAAACATCTGCTTCCCATCCTCTTCCTTTCATTCACCCTTAGAGACAATTTTGGCTAAAGTGGAAGAAATTGTAGGATGCCCATTAACATATGTTACTTTATTTAGCATCTGCATTTTACTCCTCTTTCATTTGTTGCTAAACTAATCTTCAACTGCTGAGCCAAGAACAAATGACAAAAAGAACAAAATCTGGCAAGGCAGCAAAGATCGGCAAGTGACTGCAGGGGACAAGAGAAGGAATTGGTTTCACTAAGATTTTCAGCTCATCGCTGACCTCAGACAAAGCCTCCAAGATTCTCAGTGCACCACTTAAAAGAAAAATATTTTGAAAATATATTCTTAAAAATAAAAATAATTTTAATTTTCTATTGTATCTAAACCAGTGACAATCAGTGTTCAATTCAGTTGCGCACATATAGGCGCGTAACGACATCTGAGATGATACCTGATGACCACGAGGCCCTTTGGTTCCAGAAGGGCATGGGTGTCCCCACTGGTCCTCCTAGCCTGTGCAGGTGACTTGGGAGTCCTGGACCATCTCAAATCCTGTGACAAAATGACAACTGGGCAGGTGAATCGAGTGCTGAGATTCACTATCAGTATATAGGGACCTGGACACCTGATGAGAACACAGCACAAGTGTAATGTTCAGGCACAGCTCACATATAATTTTTAATTTACATTTTAAAATTTAACTTAATTTTTAAGATGAGGTTTAGGCATAGTTTCATGGTGACTTCATCGGCTTGTTGGACCATGAAATGTCACCTGGATTTCCTGGATTCCCCCTTGCTCTGTTTTCCCTGTTTCCATTCAGGAGCTGCCCAGGGGTTGTTCTGATGTGGAGGTGTTTGATGGGTTGGGAAGAGAACAGGGTTTGGTGGGGGAGGAAACAGGGGGTGCTGCTAAATGGTATTTGTAAAATTCAAATTGCCCCAGCAAAGGCAAATGCACAACCCTGTGCTGCCCTCCCATCATGTGCACTATATGATGTATGTAGCTACAGATTTCAGCTACGTACTGAACTTAGACCAGGAAAAAGTAATCAGGCATAGGGCTGGGGATTTTTTTTCTGGCATTAGAAGGTTTAGTGCAACATTGGTGCTGCTCAGAACCACTTTGGCCCAGAGATTGTCAAAGCCACCCATTGCATTCAACCGAAAGTGTCCTAAAGGTTATAAAGCCTGACTGTCGATATCTTCCCCTGCATAAAGCAGCACGGTCCTTCCTATAGGACTTCCTCTGGGATTGTGGTCATCAACACCTCCGCAGTGGACATAATGACTTTTGGGGGGAAGATCACTCACCGCCCTCCTCTTCCCCATCACTTATGACTGACTGTGCTAGCAGGGACATTAGGAAAAGCGTTCTAGGGAAAACTTTAAGAGTGATATTTTTACTTGCAATACAAAGTGAAAAGATGAGAAAATTGTGCCTTTTCTCTCTCACAAGCATCCAAGGTTTAAGCATCATCTGTTCTGTGTTCCTATGTCCTACACAACTAAAAAAGGATTTTCAAAGTTGTACAAAACCCTTGTCATGAACCAAATCCTCCTTCTTCTGACTGATGAAAAGGTGAGTTTGGCCATTCTTCCACAATTACAATATATAAGGAGAAGCAAAAAAAACGTGAATTACTCAATGCTTACACTTGCAAAGAAATCTCTCATGACTGCTAAAATGCTGCTCCTGACTCTGTATTTTACACTGAATTTGATCCTTTTTCAAAGCTCATGTCAATACTGGTCTATGACATTTGAAATTGTTAGCATTCTTTCCAAAGAGGTCTAGGTCTATGAATGTTTTCTTGTAATAACTACCAGAAATAGCTACATTTCCTTTGAAGTTAACACAGAGACCCTAAACTGCAGAGTGAATATCCCTCAACAAAATATTTGACTAACAAATGTCCACGTTTTCAGCTGGAGTCCAATGTATACATTTGCTAGGCTGACTATTTTCTAGACCACACATTTTTATTATTGATCAAAACTTAAAATGTAGGCTTATTTTAGTCTTTGACATAAATAGGCTAAAAGCTCTAGAACATTAGTTCTTTCTGCTTTTATTTACTGGAAAATATTTCATACCATTTTTAGAGATTAAGATTTGGTAACACTTTATTTTATCTGTCTTATTATTTTAATTTATGTGGTCTCAGGAATAACAGAGATCATAACAAATTCCTTTGGTATTAAAGAGGGTGGTAAGTGCACACTGATGGGGAGTCAGCAACAGACATTTCTATTGCTTTCATTTTGAATCTGTTACACTGATTTTGAAGGCTCAAATAAGAAACAAAGCAATTTTTTTAACAAGATTTTTTTTTTAAAAAGCTGAAATGGGAGAAAGTTAGAGGTCTAAGGGTAAATGAAATATTGGCAGGATGCTGATTCTCAAACTATCTTGAGAAATACAGGTCATGCATAAGTATCAAAGGACATGTCCTTTTCTTTAATCTCCCTGGTCTTCATGTAGGCTGGCAGTGACTCCGTGTCTGAGTCTACACTAAGTCCATACCAGCAGAAAGACTGAACTCAGCATAGTTTGATGTTTAGAAAAGTTGTAGACTGATGTTTCAAAGGAGGCTTGAAGAATGAGATGCTGAGTTTGCCATGAATTTCAGTGATATCTGTCAAGAGCCAAGGGTCTCTGACCTGAGCGGGTCTTCAGGAGGTTTACAAGGCCTCCTGTTTTGCTGAGTCCATACCTTATCAACAGTTAACAGTTCAACAGGCAGGAGGACAGAAAGAAAGGAAGGAAAATGTTCTTGTCTAAAATGAGAAAGATAAGGGGAGAAAGTCTACCCTGAGGTTAAATACTAGAGGAGTTCTGAATCTCTGGCCTAAAAGGAGAGGTAAAAAAAGAAAGAAAAACTAGCTAAAAATATCACAGGAATCCTTGTCTAAGCAACCTATTACATAACCATAAATCCTGGCAATGAATAGCGAGCGACCACAACGTACTGCTAAAGCACTGGAATCAGCCTGAGTATAAAGAATAACCTACTTCCTTTTATGTCCAGGTATAATGTTGTCATCCTTGATACCATAAATGGAGATTAAAGATATTTATATTGCATTTATCTGGACTTCCATGACTGAATGGCAATTCACAGGAACTCAGGGAGTTTCTCCAGAAATTGTTCCTTATTTTAAGAGTAGATAACTGTAATTTATGACAAGCTCTATACTTGGCATATTTTTCAAAACGCAATGATCCAGGGATTGATATAAAATCTTTTCTGGGATTGTGAATGTTAGGGATGCTGGGTTACTGCTGGAGTGCAAGGGGAGTCACCTAGTATGTACTTGCACAGTAGGAAACTCTCTGGAGACATAAGCTGTTTTCTTCTAGATTGATCTTGAGTGTAGGTTCTCAGTCTGGAAGTAACCATGTTTTTTTTTTTTCCCTGTCCTCTCCATCAGGTGTAGACTGTCTGTGGGATCATTTAGGCAGATATGACCTAAATGGTTCCCTGCCACTGTGGGCATTTGGGTGTCCCCTGTTATCTCTGTGCCATGCCCTTTGTCTAAAGTAGCTTTCAGTCCTCAGTAGGTCAAGTCTCTTTAGAGAAAGGCACTATACCAGAAGTCAGGCTAACTGATGTCATAGTTTCTTCTCGCATGAAACTGCATTAAATTTAATGAGATTTTAAAAGTTAAACTGAAGGATAAGCAGCACAGTTAGTACTCTTCAAAGTCCTCTCTGAGACTATGCAAAAGGACAGACAACGTTCAAACATAACTCGGTATCATGCGACACAGGGGATTCACTGTGGATTAAAACTTAATCCTTTTAAAAGAAACTTTTCCTCTTAGCCACATGTTAGTCATCTCTAGTCCAAGGTGGTTGGACCAGGCAGGGAGAAGCAACACTGCTCATGCATACCAACAGCAAAACCACAGCAACAACAAAAAATGAACGCTCCTGATCCATATTTAGGCAGCTAAATAAGGGCTTCACTCAGAACTGTGCTGCACATTTGAAGACATGCCCAGTAGTGTAGGACCCACAACAGATGCTGATTATTATTGACATTTGCTTTTAGCCAAACACAAACCGCCCAGCTGACAGCTGCACTGGCAATTTGCTGTTAGTCTCAGAGAGGTCATGGAACTATATAAAATATAGTTACCACCCTTTTTCTTGATCTGGCACGCAGCCAAGGGAAGTTATAGAGCCCAATATGCAATTGTCATAGAGAGAATAGCAGGGTCACAGAATCAATATGGATGACTAAAGGCTCTGGCTGGTTAGGTCATATTTTTGTATTGGAGAAGATGATGACTGCAGGAGGACTAATTATGGGACTCTTGGTCACAGCATCCTGTAACAAAACTAAGATTTCTCTTGGAAAAATAATAAAAAATCCAATGAAATATTCAGTGCTGTAACTCCTAAATGTTAGCTGTCTGGCACCAAGAATTCACAGCACTTTGATGGACACCTAAATTGCTATGCCCTAAGTAAGTGTTAAGTGGGGAAAAGAAAGGGATTTAGAGCAACCATAAGCTAAATCTGTTGGTAGAAAATGGGTAGCTGAGGGCTGCAGATGAACTTGTGAAGGCTTCATACCTGCTTTATAACATAGATGCAGCAAGTAAGTTTTATTTTTATTATTAAAAAGAAAAAAAGGCTAAGTTATCCCTTTGGTTCTTGAGTAGTGGATTATTGCAGGAATGGGTGAAAAAAAAACAAGAAAATGTCTGCAGTCAGTGGAATGGGACAAACCCACAGGTTCAAAAACAACATGTGTGTAGAGATTTCTTGACATTTCTACTCCCTTATCTCTATCCTGGGAAAAATATCTACAATTATATTGGGTGAACTAGTTTCTGGTGTTTATATTAGCAGGTAAGTACATTTTATTCCAACTGAGTGTTTCAAGATACAGTATTAAAGTGGTACATCTCAATCTAATGTTTTCTTCATCCTAGAAGCATAAGCATTTTCATATTGAGACTCAGAAGATAATAATTAAAAAACGCCACAACTGTGAGGTCAAAATAAACATAACAGAAAAAAAAGGAACAGTGAATAGCCTTAGGGACAGATGCCTCTGGGTGCTTAACAGAGTAACCCCCAGTTAATAGTTTGTGTTATGATTTGTGAAGTGCTTCAGGATCCTTCAGAACGTGAATAATGGCAAATTGTCATTAAACAGAGCTACGACAAAGCTAACAAAGCAAAGCCTAAAATATTATGAAATGGATAGCTTAGTTTCTTTGGCTAGAGGGAGCTTAAATAACAGAGGCAGAGGGCATGTGGTTCAGAGGAGAGGCATTTATTTGCTTTCTTCTGCACCTGAGTTGAAGATTTGACCGTTTCAGATGTTCAGAGTATTGGCAGGCTCATAGTAAGCCAGCCTTTTGTTGCTCTGCACAGCCTGAATAATGCTGGTCCTTGCTCTTGCATGCCTGACTCCACTTTCATGCACAAACACTTAGGTGTCCTAAAGGTTTTGCCCTAGAATTAAATATAACCTCATATGACACTTGTCCAACAGAAACTGTACTGCCTGTAGTCCTCAGTGAGAACGTATCACTAGAACTTCAATAAACTAAATAAACCAGAACAATGTATTGAAGAAACTCAATCTTTTGGGTGGCTTTTGCCAGTCATATTGACAAATGAAAAAGTCAGGAGAAACTTGCCTTTGAGAGAGAAGGAAACAACGACTACTGGATTTGTTTGTACGTGTTGTTAGCAGAAACTTTTAGTGGTATACAGTACTTATCAGGAAAAAAAAGTTTTCCCAATTATTAATATTTTTATCTAGGAAATCCCTTCAACTCCATAAAATAACACTTAATGAATTAAAATAAATACATTCAAGTTCCATAATATTTTCTTGTCCAATGTATATCTTTGTTTTGTGATGAGAAGACGGTCCAATTCTCCCTAAGAGTTGCAAATGTGGTCACTTTACACAGCTGACAGCATTTATTATACAATATGAAGAATCATTGTGCTACTACATGACTGTGATTAATTTCTCAGGTGCTGAAGCCGGTTCTGGGGTGGAGATTACCAGAAGCTTTATTATGTGGGTCTGATTGTATCAGTTTTTTCTTTTGCTCTCCTTCCTTTGCCACCTCTCCCTATCCCACCCTTTTCTGCCTGGCCTAGGTCCTCAAAGGCTCTTCATCCCGCTGATGCTGTTCTTGCCTGTACTGAAAGCCATCTCGCTCGCCCTCCTCAAATCACTTCTGCTTCCCAGATTTTTTGCCAGCAATGAAGCTGTGTGTACCAGCAGGGCTGCTGCTCCTAAGCTCACAAGTCCTCAAAGCTAACAAGTCCTCAAAGCTAACAGGTCCTCAGCAGGTTTTTAGCTTGCAATCCCCATGCCCTCCGCTGGCTTCTCATGGTCAGGAGTCATTGTGAACCTCACTACTGGGCACATCAGTGTCAGAGGTCTCTGTGACTACTGAGAGAGAATCCTCAAAAATAGTGAAATACTGCTATCTTGGTGCAAACCGACGTAGGAGAAAAACATCTACAGACAGACAGATGGATGTGTGAAAAATATTCTGAGTGCAAATAGCAAAGAAATAATGTTGAAAGAGAAAGAGAAAAAAGAAAGAATGCAGGAATAACTAAAATAAATAGGTTTGGAGACAATGAAGGCTGATCTTGCTAGTATAAAACTACTTCCTCATTTTGCAGCAAAATGCATGTCTCTGCTGCCACAACCTTCATCTACTGAGACATCCATGTACAAGCTTAAGAAACTAATTTTCTCCCACACTGTGATTTCTTCTGAACCTAAATGAAATACGTAAATTCTCTGTATTGCCAGTGGAGAGAGGAAGATGCCTCTAAGGCGTCCAGAAGAAAGAGACCCTGTGTGCCTAAGTTGCTTATGTGCACGTTGTCTATGGAGGGCAGGTTGCAGAGAACCCCGGCCAGGCAGTGCAGCCTGCCGTGAGAAAACAGTGCCGGCGGGGTCTAGCTGCATCCACTCCATGTATCATCAGCCTAAGCCTCCTCCAGGCCCCATCCAGCACAATTCCTATTCTCTGGGAATAGGTTTGGTTTTGTTGTGAGTTTTCAGTTCAAGGTACTAAAAATAGCAAGAGTGCCATCTAAATAAGAGGCTCACCCACTTTTGTCCTCGACTTATCATGTTACATTGAAAACTTTACATTGATAGTTAAATTGGTTTATAATCTAAATAATATACCAAACGTATCACCACATGCTTATGAGAAGAAAGTAATTTCTCACTGTGAGAAAAACTTTTATATGTAAGTATAAGTACATATATATGTATTTCTGCATATGCAATTAGGCCTAAATATAAGTATCTGAATTAGACAAGTCGGATGTCCCTCTGAAGGCTTCAAAGGTTTCTTCCTTGCTCTCTGTATGGAAGGCAATGTGGGACACAGTGTGGCTGATGTACAGATCCAAATTATCTTTATTGAGGATCATGAGCTACTTATTGCACATTTTTTACCATGGAACCCTTGTAAGTCTAAAATATCTGGAGTAAAGAGAGAGAAAAATCCTTTGATCTAAAATAACAGCTACAATAACCATGCAGAAACCTTCATCTTCTCGCCTTCTTAAGCTCACACCTGCAAAACTCAACTGATGTACAGATGTGAAGCAAACACCTTTGAGTTTTAAAAACTACCATAGTGAGGAGGCTGAAATCCTGGTGTAGCCAGCTGTGTGTGACGAGTCTAGTTCTGCTAATGCAGGAAGGTGTAAAGCTAAAGAAGGATGCAGAGACAAGGGACAGTGACATATATGATTTTAAAATTGCACAGTTATTATTTCAGTGGGGACACAGCAGTTTGATCCAGCAATACTAGTAAACACTATTTGTAGAGTGGAAGTGTTAGCAGCCTTTGACTTCCTTTTGC
>KZ505964.1:322991-360217 GCA_002844005.1 Limosa lapponica baueri
TTTAATTTAAATTCCTAAATGAAGACATATTTTTATTTCCAGAGTTATTTCTGCATAACCAACAAAAGAAGTAAAATGCAAGAAAATCATAATCTGTATGATATCTGCTTTTTTTTATCATCCTCTCTCTTCTTTAGCTCATTTTGGAATGGAAACCAGCAGAATGGAAATCAAATGTAAAAGAATATATATAAATGCATCATGGGAAAAAAAAGTCTTTCACAAATATTTAGAATCATGTTTATTTTATGGCTTTAATACTTGGTAAAAATAGCCCCCAAAACTGAGTGCATGTGGAAAAAATGCAAACTGTGCTCTGCGCCTTCAAAATGTAATTGTGTTAATGTCACATACAAAGCCAGAGCAGCACACTGCAAAAACAGATTTCTGTGTGTAATCAGATTGGGTAGCAAGAGCCTATACCTTGAAGATTTACCATAGAATAAATGCTGCCAAGTCTTATTTTTACATTCTTCTGACACCACAACATGTTCAACAGTTGTCTGTTGTGTTTGGCCACTAATACCATGTTCTCAATTACAGACTATATATCACTTCTTTAACTACTGGGTTAATATATTTTGTGAAAAGCTACCTTATATTCTGTTTGTCAAGGCTTCCATATAAACACAAGCATCCTCTGCGTTTTTTTTTCTCTCAGCCTTATCTCTTAAAATAATGGCAAACTAAACATCTCCTTGGAAGAGCTCTCAGTTTTGAGGGGCTTTGGAGCTGTGAGGGGGGATACGTTGCAAATGCAGGCTCTGGGTGTAATTACAATAGTAATCTCCTGTCACTCATGTAAGTAGGCAACAACCATCTTTTTCTCATTGGTTAATGTAATTCTGAACACATGGAGGAGGCCTTAGGCAACAAAAAAAATGTGGTCTTCAAAATATCTTGCAAAATAGACATCCGTGTGTAAAGAGGAAGGAGGAGATGCCCTCAGCAGAGTGAGCTGTCCCCAGCTTGCCTATGGTAAGACCTGTAACTATTGACACAAGAGAAACATGCTCGCGTTTACTGAAATATTGGTTGTGTTCTGTTTAATCCTTTCATCGTTCTTTTTTTGGCCTTTCTTTTTTCCTTTGCTGCCTTTCCATGGAAACATAACACAGTCTATTGTTTTGTTTAATTTTTGTCATTTGCTTTTCTTCTATTGACCTCCTCTAATATGTGTCTGATTCTATTTTTTTTCAGACAAGTTAATGATTCAGGAAGAGGAAAGACATTTTCAGGGCAGCTCGGATATAAATGATAAACTGTAAGTCACATTTGTTTGCACATGGATAGTATTTGTGGTTTCACACTGTTCCAAACCAGGGGCTCTGCTTCCAAGAACTGGCTGGGTAGTTTGCCTGTTATTTATCACACTGTCCCAAGTAGATGATTTTTGGATGATTAACAAAGCTGTCATTGCACTCTTACATGCAGGCTGAACTGATCTTGCTGCTTTTCAAATGCTTAGTAGTTGTTAAATGTCTTCTAAATGCTAGCAGTATTTTATGTATAATTAAAGCCGAGATGAACTGTCTCAGCCTTCCCATTCTCCATGACTTGCAAACAGTTGCAATCCCAACCTTTATTAAATCACAGTGAGGAGACTACACTAATGATTACTGAGTTTTCAAAGTGAGAAGGGGTCTGCAGAGACAATACTGTTTTCCAAAGTGCATGGGACAGTTTACCTTCAGCATCCCAATGGGATTAATTCAAACAGCAGCCTAACCTCCAAAATATTCCAGGTGTTTTTTCCTGTTTCAGTTTAGAAACTATATCAGCGGAGCCCCAAGGTAGGGATGACACTAACAAGGACACACTTTCTATGTGCTTGGACAGCATCTGCCAGTCCTTCTCTTTGGTTTATGGAAGTGCAAGGCATAATCTGAGGCTCTCCTTGGAAATGCAAATTCATCTTGAAAACCACTGAGCTGTGTGCCTTCTTACTGCACGAGTTTAACAAATCCAGATTACAGCCATTGCTCAGTAGTATGCGGGGGGAGTTATCTGTTGTCTATTTAGGAACATTTTATGATTAAAGGATAGGAAATGATTATTTTTGCTTCAATCGGTTAAACTCCTCACATTGACCTGTGGTAGCAAAGTCTGTGACCTGGGAAAGTTTGCCAAGTTCCATGACACTTGTCTCAGTGCAAGCAAATCATGTATAAACCCATCTTGGGTTACTTTATTTTCCTCTTCTGGGCTGTGGGAAGCTAAAAGAGAGTCTGTGAGTGTTATTATTACCTTTACATTCACTTGTTTCCTATCACTGAGCCTGTGGAAATAGAAAAGCGTAAAAAATATTCTTTAAGTCTTTTGCCATGGATTTTAAGCTGCATTTACCTCTATATTTCCTGTTTATTTATGTGATTAATCTATATAGATATTTTAGAGAGGATTCAATCCCAGAGTATGTGGAGAAGGATGTTAAAATATAGTTAAGTTCCTAAAGATGAACTAGAAACACAGTGGATTATTCAAGAGCGACTAAGCTGCTTTTCAATCAGTTTCTTCGTGGCTTTTTATTGTCTATAAGTAATGTGGGTGCTAGCCCAAGGGAGAATGGTAAAGAAAAAAGACTCAGTTTTACTAAAAGGTGAGCTGGCCAAGGTCAGCCCTCTGCCCCTGCACTAACAAGCTTTTGCCAAGATGAAAGTGCCATATTTTAACTGTGGTTTTATCTTTGAAGACCTCATACTCACTCATCAGCCCAAAAGAGAGGAAAAAAATTGGCTTGTTTTCTCAGTGAAGACAATCCTTTTGACTCTTGATTAAATTTGAAATCTTGTTCTTTTAGTAAAGTGTTTCTAGTTTCTGCTACACAGAAAAATACACCCCATAATTTCCTCCTTCTTCATCTAGAGATAGCAGTAGCTTTAAAAATGCAGGGAATGATACTTCATTGTACTACTTCTGTGATGGAGGGCTATTTTGATTCCATTTTCATAAGAATAAGACTCCTAACCCGACTGACCTGAAGCATTTTTTCCCTTGTTTGCTCTGTTGCTCTGTTTTCCAGATGCTATCTTCTACCCTGGCAGTACGGCCATTTCCTGTCATAGAAGCACAGTAAAAAGAGGAAAACAAATGTGAAATTTCCTATTGAATGATACAATTCACCTGGAATAGCATTTGAAATAATGAGAGCAGTCTTCCATTAGCGAAGTTCTGTGCACACTATTTAAACTGTGTGCTGTGGAATTGCAGTCCTGTCTGTTTGGAAAGGAAAATGAAAACTTTCCAGAAAAATTTGGTTTCCTGCCTAGAGGGCACTGAATGCAAAAAAAAAAAAAAAAACCCCACTCAGAATACCACAGAGATTTGCAATATTCATGACCAATGCAAGAAAGGACTAATTTACAGGTTATTCACCAGAAAATTTTGCAAGAGTTTCAATGCCCACTGTTGCTGCATTACGCAGTGTCCTGTTTCCCAGGGCCCTGTCACCCATCTCTAGATGGTGATAAATTTTGAATTATTTTTGAAAGTTATTTTTGAAAGTTATATTGAATCCTGTGATTTCCGTTTGATTTCCAAAAGCAGTTAAATTGCCATATTAAACTTGTAAAGTTCAGTGTCCTGAATCAGGTCTTACTGAGTGCTCAGTTTCCTCCCAAATCACTGATTCATGTTCCAAAATTTAAGTGGTTGTAAGCAACATATATGGTCAAGTGTTATAACATCAGTTACGTATGCTATGACTGCTGGCCTGAAAGATAACAAAGATGATGAACGTGGATGGATTCCCATTCTTTTTTGCTACGGTCGATGTTTAGACTGGGCTGGCCGCTAAATGAATGACAGATGCTCTCTTTAATCTCTCTCCTTTCAGAGAAGGGAGACCATCTCCTTTCAGAGGCGAGCAGAGAGAATGAAAGAGAACTTATGGCCTGAAAAAGAAACTAAACTAATGAAATATTAATAATAATAAAACGAAAATAGAATAATATTAATAAGAAAATAATGAAATATATACAGTATATACAAAACTGTACTGAGCTCCCAGGGTGACGATCACGTCACCAGCAGGCACTGGGAAAGTCCCAGACCTGACTCAGAGATGGATGGGAACTGGATTCCAGATCTGGATTCAGGAATGTACAGATTGGGATCAAAGCCAGACGAACAGACAGAGTCTTCCTCGGACACCAGCCATTGAAGGAAGAGGCTGACCCCTTTGATCTCTCAGCTTTTATACTGAGCATAGAGCAGATGGATGGAATATCCTGTTGCTCAGTTTTGGGTCACCTGTCCTGTCTGCTCCTCCCTGCAGGTGGGACCCCTCTACGCTTCTCTGCTTCTGACCATCCAGGGGGGCAAGAACATCTCTCGAAGATACCATTCCAGGAAGATACCATTCCTTGGTATTCACTAATAACATCAGAAGTTTTCTCCGCCAGAAGCAGACACTGTCTGAAGAATGTGCTGTTAATTTCAGAGCGTTATTGAGAAGATTCTTAGCTGAAAAGTAAAATTACTGAAAAGAAAATTAGTTCTGTTTTACCTCAAACCAGGGCACAGGCAAATGGTCTTAAATGGTCATTCTAAATGGTTTAGTTCAGGCAATAGTCCCGCTGCAACCAGTGGATTAACTGGTTTAAAATGGTTATGTGCTTGACAAGAATCTGATCACCAAAAGATATTGAATCTTACTTCTGGGATTCACAGTCTTTTCCACTTTACTCTTGTTAATGTGAAGTAATGCAAATGTCCCTTGTGAGGCCTTGAGAGAGGACTCAAGACAGCAAGAGGAATGCCAAGCAAAGATGTGTCTGTTTAAAAGTGTTCTGATGAACTGAGCATCTGAAGGTTCATTGCCATAGACTACATGTGTTTCTGGAGTCCTGTGGATTTTAAAACTAGTCTGGAGTAAGCCTGATCCTCTAGATTATCACATTTGGGACCTGCTCTCTCTTGCTGGAGCTAGAATGTGTGAAAAAGAGCTTTGCAAATCAATGAGAGGGAGCACCAGGATGTTCAGCGCCGAGCCAGCATTTCTGTAGGGTTGCTGTAGCCCCTGCTCTGAGCTGAGAAAAGGATGGGATTGTGGTGGAGGATTCCAGCCCAGCCCAGCTGTGCTTTCTGTGCCAATGAGCCCAAGATATATCTTCATTCCCCTGATCCTGTGCTTTTTTTAGGACAGAAAAGGTGTTGCTATTATCGCTCATCGGTTTTGTCCTCTTTATGACATTAAGAATTAGAGTATGCCTGACTTCCTAGAGATTTTTTTTTTCTATCGGTGATAAAAGATAAACTGCTGGATTCTTCTAGAGAAAACTTAGTGGTACAGAGAGACCACTAGTTCTCTTTCTAATGTTTTATTTCATGTGTTATATTTCAACATTGATACACTCAAAAATATTTTGTATGTATAATGAAAGAACCTTTTGTGTCTGTGACACATCTGTGCACAATGCAGAAATAACTGACATGTGCCAGGCTCATTTTACAGTAGATAGTGGGAAGCAGGGTCAGATCTGCATAATTAGGATGAACCTTGAGAAAACTCTACCGTATATCAAGAGTAAGCTCAGTCCTTAGCTAACCCTCATTGAGACCTTGGGAAATATGGAATTTACCTAACATTTCTTTCCCTCAAAAAATGCTGTAGAGCTCTGTCTAGCAGCACATCTGTAGTTTTTACTTAGTCTGGCAGCACCTAAAGTGTTTGAGGATCAGCTCAGAAAGGGTCATGCGAGTGTAACTTGTTAATCTTTAAAACTTGAAAGGGAAGTGTCTCCATGACAGTTCAGGAGAGTTGTACTGGGTAATAAACCAGGATATCAGTTCGGTTTATGTCGAGCACTGTGAATCCTGTCTGCTGTGTACCAGCGTAGGAGCCCATAGCTGAGAAAAGCCCGTGAGCTGGTGGTCCAGGAACTACCTTGGAAAGGATTTTGTTACGCTCCAACTTTTCGCTGCTTGGAACAGATTGAATTGAAATGAAATTCAGGATGGGACTCAGCCATAATGAAGGAGAATTTTTGTTGTCTGGTGACTGTTAAGCTTGCAGTTAGCTGTAATTAGCTCTATTGTTCCCTGATTAGTGATTGCTGGCCTTCTGCCACTCTACTTCATAATGATAATATTAAAGAAGTGAATTCACATGTTGCCTCTGACAATCTCAGGGATGCCAGCTCAGGGCTCTGCTCAGAAGCTGCTTATCTATGTTTTCATAAAAAAGAAACATCTACATTAAATAAGAACAGTTGAAAGAACGGGGCACAGCAAACTGAGACTTGCCACCTGGTACCTCTTAATGTAATATTTTGGTATACTTCTATAGTTTCAGGCTCTGCATTTGCATGCTGGGAAGGCTTCCACTGCTTACATCTGTAGCTGGGGACTTGACAGTTGGCATTTCATCTAGGCATCATTTCATCTTTTGGTTCCTTGCTTCCGTGATAGTGTATCTCCAAAGGAGCTTAGGTGCAATCCATGTGTCTGTGCACAACTAGGTGGTCCACCAAGAAACCATGTAATTCCTCAGACCTCTTGGTTCCTGAGGGCATTCTTAATTTTTGCCCTTACACATAAAAGTGTCTTTGCCACAGGAGAGACTATTTTGAAAACTATTGTCCTATTCATACCATTCTGTGATTCTGTGATAACAGAACCAAATTCATCTTCCCATTTGGGTCTCTTTGAACTTGCACATTATGCACCTTTTTACATCTCTTGTAGGACTCTTAAAGCACTGATGCTCACATTATTACTCATGTCCAACCTATATTTTAAGTGACGCTAAATTTGAGAACATGGACCTTGTATGTGTAACAAAAATATTTATCACTATTTAGCTCAGCTTTAAAAGCTCAGAAAGGTAAGAATTACCATGAGGAAAAATTCAAACAAATTAAATCTGAAAACAGCATCTAGTGTACTAGGACATCTGTAAACCTATGCCACTGTGACAACATGCAATGACTCTATTCTCATGACTAAAGCGTTTTATTATTATTTCTTCTAAATTAGCTTAAACATTTAAAAAAGAACAGATATTTCCTCTTTGTGATTTCCCTTCCAGGCATACATATGGTTATGTTAGTTCTACATTTTGCTGTCTATGTTTGGTGCCTTAATATGTTTTGACTTCTTTTAAGATGAACTTTATTTAATTTCTTCTATATAGCAGCCTTCATCTTATAATCACTTCAGTTTATCATCTGTGTTTCATTTGTAGAGCAGAACAGGATGCCTCTTTCTTTTGAATTCATCTTGTTTTGAATAAGTCTTGGGATAAAGTGGAAGTAATGAGGTTGAAAGCGTCTTTGTACCTGTATAGACATGTTGTAAAACCAAGGGAAAGAGAGATCATTAACAATACAGTCTACTCAGTCCTCAGGTCTTTCCAAGTAGCACGGGAGGAGAAATACACCAGAGATAACAGGACATAGTGCTTTTGAAGTAGGCAGAGGAGGGAATGAAGCACAGTCTCTCCCTTGTGCCAATATGACACATACTTCTTTTTAGTCTCCTACTAATTTTTTTTTAATTGAACCAGTGCTTTGAATAGTTGGTTCAAACAATATCTATCAATTGCTAAGCAATGGATAGTTGAATTTTTTACATCGTCTGGTTCACCTTTAATTAGCACATTTTACTAACCTTTTCAGCAACTATTGTTAACCACTTTTGTAGCACCTTAATGATCTTGTGTGAGGACTTTATATTTTTCAGAACTAATTGCTGCCTTACAACAGAAGAGGAAAGTAGGACTCCAGCTCCCCAAGGTAAGGTTGAATGACAGCTTTTGCACAGCTTCTGATAAATAACACTCTGAGTCTCTATTGTGTTACAAAGGCCATTTGTCCACTTAAGAAACACTTTAAGAGCATCTGTCACTGTTTTTGTTTTGCTTCAGTGCACTATGCGCTAAAAGCATTATTTCCACAAGGGAAATTAGAAAATCCACATGCAAAATTATCCCTATACCTCCAAGCTAGCTGGAGAATATTCACAGCGGCTTCTTGTTGTTGTTGGATTTGGTTAATCACAAATGTAAAATAAATCCAAGTAAAAATAATTAAATAAACGTGCAGTTTTCTTTCCTTCCTCTGTGCCTGACAGTTGCATTAACACTTAAACTTCCTTTTCTTTAATGCCTACTGCATTAGGACAAATCATTTACACTTTTATAACTGTGCTCAAAATTTACAGTTTTTATGCTCTGTAAGTGCAAATTATTTTCTGCTGGGAAAAGAAATAAATAAAAATAAATCAATTCTGGCATAGTGTAGATACTTTATAAACATTTTGGTCAAAAAACTCATGTCTGTTTGATCTTTCCACTAGGAAAGTTTTCTGAGATCTAGTACCTTTGCTGGGTTAGAGGAGATAACGTGGTCTACTTGAACACATGTGCTGTGACCTTGGTGTGTCAGGAGCTGTACAGAAAACAGAACAAAGCCATGGTCAAAGCCCTGAGAATTTGGAGTCTAATATCCAAGAAGAGGCAGCAGATCAATAAAAGTAACACAAGTGCTTGTCAACAGGAGAGAGGACAGTTGTCCCAGGAAAGTACCAAACGAGTCAAGGGGTTGTTGAAGCATTATGGAAAAGGAAAGTTTAGGGAAGAATTTAAAGACAGACTGAGAAGTTTTGCACATATTTGTAAGTGGTTGCTCTCAAACATTAGGAGCATCTGGAAAGAAAGGATAAAGCTCCTTTTTGAAAATCTAGCCAGCTACAAGCTAGTCACATGCTCTGAAAAAGCCTGAAGCTAGTTTCAGAGCCAAATCAGAAGATAAAAAGCTGTTATTTGATGTGAAGATCCTCAAAAGCCTTTATTTGATATGAAAGAGAGGAGGAACCTCAGAGAGAGAGAAGGAGACTAATGGCATGGATAAAGTAACAGACTTGGAAAATTATCATTGCAAATGTCTTCTGGATAGATGGGGGAAACATGGGATTTACTCAGGCCCAAGAAAGCATGCCACATGCATGAGATGGGAGCCTGGATAACAGTTTGAACTGCGTGAAGGAAACCGAAACAGTATATTTTAGAGATGGTAGACAGAAAGATGCTGTGTGTCAGGAATTCAAGAACATGAAGGTCATATTATGTTCATGTGTGATCAGATGCTTGATAGTTCTTTCCACAAGAAATGAGCAGAAAAATACTATGGAGAATGTTAGTTTTATATTAGCTATGTTGAGCCTAAATGTCTACAAAGTGCTAGAGATAGACTAGGATTTTAGTTTGGACAAGAGAGTAGGATTTATCTCACCTAACCTTATCTAGCTACAATGCACATATTACCTTTTATAGTGAAAGGAAAGAAGCACAGTTAGATCATTGTTCAGTTACCTAATTTTAGATATCTTCTTTAGCAGTTGGATTAATTGCACCCTACAGCTCTTTAAATATTATTGGCTTGATTTTCAGACTACAGAAAGAGCCTACAATGTGTGGTTCAGTAATAAATACCACCAGACATATGAATCCCACCCACAGGGACAGAATACAAGGGTTAGAAGGGAGGCACAGAAGCAGAGGGAGAATTTATGTTTGCAGATGACATTTACTTAGAAAAGATGTACACAGAAAAGACAGAGCTGTAGAAGATCCCCAAAGAGGAATGGAGAAACACAAGGACTCACTGAAGGGACCATTAGTGAGGTAGGAGGGTTTATTTACTGGGGTCAGTGACTAGGGGCTGGGGAGAAACACAGGAAAGAGGGCTAAAGGTGGTGAGTTGAGCATATGTGGAAAAACATACCAGAATTTCTCAGTTTTCTCTTGGAATAAGTAAATGAGGTTTTTTGGGAAGTGACAGCAGAGGGAGGCATAAGAAAGATTTTGAGGAATGGGTCAAGTTTGTGAGCAAATTCTTCTTTTTTTTCCAGAACTCAGTTTCCATACCTGTAAAATGGGACCATAGTAAATATTGCATCCTGAATCATCATGCAGAGCATGGAGATACTCTTCCTGGAGGCGAATGACAGCAGGAGCCAGAGCCACTCTGGGTCTTCAGCAGAACTTTCTAATTCTTTTTCTTCTCACTGCACTGTCCCAGCTGCTCTGTTACGATGAATCGACGTACTCTGTTTCCTTCAAGGCCACACTTTGTAGAGTGTGGTGCTTCTTCATGAAGTACAATATGGCAAGACAAAATTTGATTTGTTCACTTTATGCCACAGTTCACATATGGTGCACATGAGTGATTGTGTTTCCATGAAGGGTCTCCTCACTTTGTTTCTTTTCCTTCCTCTCTGTCTTTCATATCTTCCATCTCTGTCTTTAGGGCAACAGCCTAGAAAGGAAAAACTGAAAAATGTGCTATTGCTTAACTATTCATTGGATGCAGTTAAAGAATCCTGCAAAAAGTGAGCTGCATGGTATTACAGATACATCAGGAATAAAATGGGTTAGGGCAAATTGTTGCCCATATATTACTGTTCTGGAACATAGACGTCACAAGCAACGAATGATTTTCCAGTAGGAAAAAGTAAACTGCTCAGCTTGAAACAGGCAGCACAGATTACAAATCAGGATTCCCTATTTTCAGCATAATAATTAATAAATTGAAATTAAGTTTTACAGCAATGACAGTTGCTGATTGAAAGGAACATCCCACCACTAATGCCTGGGGTGGGAGGGGTTGTTTGTTTTGTTTATAACACACAGCACTAGTATTTCACAACACTGTAATCTTCATCACTGCAAGATGATTAAATCTTTTTGTTTCAGTTTGATCCAGGCATTTAAGCAAACCGGTCTTTTTCTACTACAGGAAGAATGAAAAATCCAGAGCAAAACTATAGGTACACTTTAACAAGGGGAAAACTCAGACTTACGTTGCTTCTTATCTGCTAAAAATAACATGTAGTTGGCTGTAAGCCTGCTTGGCAGGGGACTTGTGAGGTTTTTCAGGTCTGAAACCCTGCTTCAGGTGTTGATTATCACCTGTTATCCTTTTGGCAAAAAATATACATGGAACTTGGGTTTTAGGCTAAAAGGGCTTGATGGAATGGCAGTAATAGCAAATTTACTTACATGCGCAGCTCCATTGAAACTTCAGAAAACCATTTAAAAGTCTCCTGCCACTTCAGGGGTTACATTTCCAGTGTATTTTAATTCCAGCAAGGTTCATGTGTCTCTTAAAATAGAAATACTTATTTTTCTTCTTTAGTTCAACAGTGAACTCTCTAGCTGGATTACTGGTAGTAACATGGACACTGATAAGAGAGTTTTCAGGCAATGCTGAGGCCCAGAGTTTTAGAATTTCTCCTAAAATGGACTAATCCGCACAAAAAAGCTTTCAAGGTTTTTGAAAACGTCAGTGAAAACAATAATATTTTTTGAAATTAAACCTTTTTCTGCCATGCTGGATACACATACCTCAGAGTATCACGCAAGTGCATGAGAACTACAGACCTACATCACTTTGTGTTGTAAGATGAGGGCATAAGTTGCTCAGAAAGACAAATGAATTTATTTTTAGGCTCATGACTGCTCATGACATAAACTAAGGTAATTTCAAAATGTTTTCCTAATTATAAAGGAACGGACTATTTTGCTGCATTAAATAGCATTTTCCTCCAAAATTTTCATGCACTCTAATATATAACACTGAATGACTTTTATTTCTAAGAAAACTGTTTGAACACCTTTGAATCCAGGTCTGTGGACTTGGAATGCTAATATTTAACACAGTAATTTTTTTTTTATATATCTTGCAGTTTATTTACAT
The DNA here is from genome assembly GCA_002844005.1 of Limosa lapponica baueri. Classification (NCBI taxonomy): domain Eukaryota; kingdom Metazoa; phylum Chordata; class Aves; order Charadriiformes; family Scolopacidae; genus Limosa; species Limosa lapponica. The sequence goes on from KZ505964.1 coordinate 334,691, forward strand.
TACTGTGCTTTTGTGGGATTATAAATACATTATGTTATTACATGTAAAATAATATGTGGCATATGAGGATAAAACACCATAATAAATTGCACGTTGTGACTTTTGTTATATATAACATTAATTGGTCTATTTTCTTGTGCACAGTCTTCACTTTCAGTCTGCTTTGGAGTTCTGTGTAGGGCGGCTGCAGCCATCACCGTGGTCCTCAGGTTTTTAACTCGTTTTTTTCAAGTGCTGAAGCAGCAAATTTGGGAGCAGAGCTGATGCACTGTACATAGACAATACAGATAATTCAAACTAGTTCACTGGCCGTTGATGCTTATTTCCTCTACACTGAAATAAGAAATCTGGCTGAATTAGTTGAGCAGAGAATGACCTTGATCTGTTGTTATGGTGCACCCATCAGAAATGAAAGGCAGTAGTAGGATTGCTGCAGGCTGGGTACTTTCTTTAGAGAAAGAGTAGTTTTAATGACATTATACAAGGGCATGGCTGGGACCATGCTGGAATACTGCATACAAATTTAATCACCCATGTTCTAGTCTCCACAAAAGAAGAGAAGCAAAGGCTGAGAGTGAATATAATGGTTTTGGAAATGTAAGAGAGTTGAGAAAAAGCAAAGTTCTATAATTCCAACTTAATCTAATTGACAAGGCAGATAGTGGATCCAGACTATCTAGGAATATAGGCAAGCTGGAAGTCAGGATGGGTTTTATCCATCAAAACAGTGCAGTCTGGAACAACTTTCCAGTATAATAAATATAGCAAAAACCATGTATATTTTAAATCTTGATCACTTCTTAAAAAATCGTTGTATATTCTGAGCTTCCCCAAGCAATGTTTTATACAAAGGTGTGAATCTTCAAAATGTGAGTTGAGGCTCCTATACAACTGTCATTGCAGACAATGTTTACTAAAAGTTTTTGAGTTGGAAGAAGCACCACTGTTTTATCTCAGGCTCAGAAAGCCTGTTCTGTCCAATGATAAGGAGAAAATGAAATCTTATCACAAGTTAAATCACTTAAGAATGGTAAATATGTATCAGAATTTAGAAGGTTTAGTACAATCCTATGGCTACATATGTTTATAATATCACAGGATTCATAAACATTTTGTGTTAATTTGTTCAGCTACTGAGGCAGTTACTCCATTTATAACATTTATATCTTCATTTATAATTTGAAAACCTTTGCCAAAGAAATACTTCCAAAATGATCTGTGTTACTAGAAGTCCAAGATTTCTCCTTTTTTTTTTTTCTTTTTTTCTTGTGGAATACAAGCTTCTAAGTACAATCCACAAATCCTTTCTTCTAACACTTCTTTTTACTGTCAGTATCCAAATGTGTATTACTGTTGATATTTTTTTTAAATTTTAACTTTTATGCCAAGATATATCTGACATGAAGATGTATGGAATGTTGGAGTTGAAATCAGGGTCTCTGAATAAACAATATGTTTGATTCCATGAAACCACATGGAGAAATCAGCAATCCAACTTATAATGGTACCAAGGGGATTTTTTTGCAGATTGAAATGGCCTCTGATTAGTGTCCCATCAGTAATCTCAAGTGAAAGGATGAAGACTCTTTATTAGTGAACACATCTATTCTGTGAAAAACAGTATTACAAATACTGTACAAAACCCCCTTATTGTTTGAATTATATTGTCCCGAGCAATAAGCACCCAGGTATTCTAGTCTCAGGTTCCAAAATATTCATGCACACACACTGGGATGGTCTGAAACAACAAACAGTATTTGAATCACACAAGTCATTTTAAAGGAGTAATGGAGAAAAGTGCAATTGAAACTGCAGTTATCAATAGATCTGTAAAAACAGAACATTTTGCCACAAAAGAGGTGATTGAAACTGAGCTTTATGCTCACTTCAATGGATTCAGCCTCTCTTCCGCTCCTCCTTCTCCTGAGAATCAAAGATGCTGGCGCAGCCCAGTCGACAAAGCTACCAGGCAAAACACGTCATTGTTTACTGGAAATATTTGAGAAAACAGATTTCTAGAGCTTTCTCTGTTTTCTGGCTGGTGCAGAGCTGGGTAGCTGAGGAAGTAACTCAGAGACTGGTGGAAGCAGTCCTATCCAGCAAAACAGCTGTGACTTGCAGAGCTATGGCAATGAGCTGCCCAGAGGAGGGGACTGCCTGGGTCTGCGATTGCCCTGGTGCTCTCTGAGGCTGATACCTCAGTATAAAACCAGGAGGAGGAAAGCTGAAAGCAACATCTTTTTTTTTTGGCTTATACCCTGCTGAGATTGTGATAATTTTGAGCATAAATTACTTTTCACTTTCCTCTTAACCCTTAACAGATATTTAATGCCTGTAGGAGCATGCGCCCCTGTACAGCTTCCAGGCACTCCACAATTTGGGTGTTTTAAGATGTATAATTCATTTCCATTGATTCTTCTTGATATGCTGTCAATTTTTCCAAGCAGATTAGAACTCTGGTAGGGAAAGTCCTAGGATAAAATTCAGGACTTCTCATTCAACTTAAAACCACAAATTTCCATCATACCGCTTCGCATGTATTTTCTGTTCATGATTGTGTAAGTATAGATTTTGTTACAGGAAGACTTCCTAAAGAAAGCAAACAACTAGTAAGTATTTCTTTGAGTGAGTTAATGCGCACTTTTTCCTTAAGTACTTAATTTTCTTTAAAAGGTGTAAAATTTTGTCACCTTAGTAAAAGGAGAAACTCCTGCATGTGTCTTAAGTGATCAGTTTTCAGGTGGCTAGTGTTAGTTACTGTAGAGTCTTATCTATTTGTGCGTGCTGTTGAGTAACTTGAATTACAAATTACCTTATTAAGAATTTGCCACCTAACTCTATGAGATTGATTCAGTGCAATGACATTTAAAGCTCTGGAGCTCACTAGGAAAATTAAGTTCTGTCAGATGCAGACAGTTGTTGCAAGGCGGGCTGGGAGGAGGGTGGGCTGATCAGGATGCTCCTTGTCCACTTGCCCGCAGGACACATGGGGCAGGTGGATTGACCCATGTCACCAGGAGCCGGGGACTCAATGCAGGGGCTGCACACTGAGTAGCTCTGTGTCCCGCTGTCCTAGTGTCCAACTCCTCTCCCGGTTGTCAAGGTGGAGACGGAGCCTTGCCAGTCTTTTAAAGACATTGACATTGGCCGAAACCTGCCTTTTAAAGTATGAACCTGCTAATTTGTAGTTTCTGGAATGGGCACTCTACATGATAATTTTGAATATGACCACCTTGACTCCGCCCAGTCCCTTTCGCTACTTCACCGTAGAGACTTTGTCACAACACTCTGTGTAATTGTAGTCCCAAACAACCCTCATTTTTTTTGCAGTTCGAATGCTATCTCTTCAACATAGCGAAGCTGCATTTCTCAAGTATGCTTCGCAACAGATTAAGCCTTTGACCTGGTGCTGCCAATACTTTCTGGCCCAACTGCTTTAAAACAGGTTACTTTAACTTCTTGATGAGTTTTTCTAAGCTAATTTTCCCTAAATTACAATTGCATAATAGTCTCAGATTGAACTGTCTTTAAACTTGGTGCTGCTGCTTTGATTTGAAATAAATAGATTTTATTTACATCTTTCAGTTCCTTAATTTATTTGATCTCAGGAGAATCAGTTATTCTTGGGCATTGACTCACATTTAAATTATCTACAAGAAATGCATTATTGAGTATTAGGATAATAACACAATAATACTCTGATTAAGGTGGTAGTTTTAAATCTCGAATATAAATTTTATCTTCAGCCTGAGGTTCCATAGGTTAATTTTCTGGAGAATATGTAGTTAGCACAGTCAGATTGGCTCCTTAACAAAAAATGTTATTAGCATATAAAATGTAGAGTGAAAGCGCTAAGTATTTTATAAATAGTATTGATGGGGTTTTGCATCCAAGAAAGTTCGTAATCATAGAATCATAGAATGGTTTGGGTTGGAAGGGACCTTAAAGATCATCTTCTTCCAACCCCTTTGCCATCAGGGATATATTAAGTCTTTACATTCACTAATGCATGTGATTAGACACAAATATCTGCTTATAATAGAATCTTACTGGAGAGCTGTGAAAGAGTGTTTGTCTGGATGCACAACAGTTTAAATAATTCAAGGACAGAGGAAAATGTAGTTACTTGAATAATAAATAAATAAGCAGACTGTGAGGAAGAGAACTAAAATAAAACTAGTTATCTGAAAAACCCTGTTCCATGACAGGGGAAATAGTTTTGATGACTCAGATGTTGTGTGTCTTCAGAAATTTAGTGAAATAGCTGTCTCAGAAAATAGTGGCCATTTGAGGATTTACAATGAAACAGTTATTCTGGCTATTTCACCACATTTTCAAATGTAAACAAGACTTGACTGCTGATGTATTTATGAATTTAGCTGCTTGTGTTTATTTTAAGTTGAGGATTGCAAAAGTTAGATGACTTAAATGATTAATAGTAGAGTCAGAGATTGGTAACTACACCCATCCCCAATGTTTCCATGTAGTCCATTTACCTTATTATCACTGTGCTTTCCATAGTTGAGGTGTCAGCATGGGAGACTAGATAGTAAAATTATTCTTGTTATAAAGAAGGTAAAATAAATTAATTGCCTTCTTCTGACATAGACATTCCTAGCAGAAGTCTAACTTAATCATGCATGTTAACACAGCTGAATAAAGTTGCCACTATATATCAAGCTATAAACCGATAATGGAGAAGGATTTGGTGTATTCTTCAATGTGTGGCTGGATACCAGCCCAGGGACCTACAGTGCTGGGCTGTCTGTTTTGCTGCTGCTTGGTGTGGGTGATATTAAAGGAAATATTGGGAAATGTAGGTCTTAATGTAAGAATATTGGGAGTGAAGGATTTTTGGATTCTCCATCCAATAAAACTAAGTCCAGTTCTTAGAGCTGCTAACCAAATTCTGCTGGAAGGAGAAGTGTAAAATGAGGTTTATGTTCAAAAAAGCTTCCACTGCCCAAGGGTTGTTTGGGTTGTGAAGGCTGGAAAATTTGGTCATGTATTTTCACGAGAACCTCCACACCCCCAACCCCCCCGACCCCAGCAATTAGTATGGTGATACATATAAGTTATTTTGTACTTTAGTGAAGCAGTCCCGTTTGTTCTCTCTTCTAAGTGTATCTTGAATAACTCGTTATTCTTGATGGAATTTTGTAGATATATTTATCCAAACTTTAAACAGGTAGCCCAATACTGATTCTTGTGGGACATCACCAGTCAATTTTTCTCTCCTTAATGAATTATTTATAATTTTCCATTGTTAGTAGCTCACAAGCCAGCTTTTGATTGGAGTAATTGTATTGTTGTCTAAGCCAAATTGATTTAATTTTCTCCCTAGACTATCACATGCCTCCCTATCAAATGCCTGTCTAAAATCCAAGTATATCCATGGCACTCCCTCGCTTTGGTTTCCTGCCTAAAAACTATCAAGCTTGTCTGGCCAGCCTTATTTTTAGTATTTCCATGTAGTTGTGTTTCCATGACAACAGTCCCATCTATGGACTAGACAGTGACAGCCCATCATCTGTCACACAGGGACTACAAGGGCTCTGGGACACCTCATAACATTTCTGAGCCTCACCTAGGTGCTCACCCGGGCCATGAGAGTGGGCGCAAGGACTGCTCTCCCCAAAGTCCTCTGAAAGAGAAGGGCCAAGAATCAACAAAAAGCAGCGCTGGCTATGGCCCATGCTCCAGCTATCAACCCTAAACGGACAGTAAATGCTTCCACTGAAACAGGTACAAAAAGAAATTCTCACCAAACATGGGGAAAGCAGTGAGAGAATTAGGAATGGGAACATCAGAGGCACAGCATTCCCGCTGGAATGCACGACCCAGCACGTTGCTGCTGTCAGGAGCTAAGGGATCCCCTGGGGACAGGACACAACCCATAGTAAGGCAGGTTGTGTTAATTTTGCTGCAGTCCAAGGTGATCTTGGTGGTGTTTGCTACAAGATGACTGGAAACTTTACCTGAAATCCAGGATGCGTGATGAGGCTGGATGACCATTCCTTGGTCTTTCAAGGAATTCAGGTTTGGCTAGAGGTAAAGCAAAGGTGCCTTTATGAGTGGTTATGCATTTGGGAAAAGTAATGAATACATTCGTGGTACATTTCCTATCATGATTGCTAAAATGCAATAAGTTGTCACTCTATATAGTAAGGGAGGACTTGTTTATCAGATTAGCACAAGGTAATTTATATTATTACTAGATATATATATCTAGTATATTTTCTGAGTTCCAAATATGACTCATTATTTCTGACAAAGTCTTTTAAAAAGGAACCAAACATTGCGTGAATGACATTCAAAGAATGTGTTTTGTGTTTTGAAGCATGATAAAACTTTCTGAGTTAACTGATTAGATATAACAAACTGTCCTGTAACAATTGCTTGTTTTCTTCATTGAAACAACTTCAAATTTTCCCTTTACCTGCACCATCAACATCATTTTAAGTGTCAAACACACATACTGAAAGGAAATTTAAAATAAAGATAACAACAATCAATAAATAAAATATAAGATGTTTTTTAAAACAGCTTGAAGAGCTCCTACTATATCACTCAAGGAAAACTGAAGGGAGATTTCTTTCCATGGATTAGAGTCATATGCTTTTCTCTTGAACCTTAATGCACAACTTTAGCCTTGTGAGCACAGATCATTACATTTCAGTAGGTTTTTTTCAAGTTGTTGAGGCCTTGAAGGAATTTTAGATGGAATGTTAACTTAACGTGAGTATTTTATACATCTATGCCACTTGGTATGCAACAAGGCCAACTCTACCAGTGTAGTAGGCAAGGTAGCTTATCTTTTCAGTGAAAGGACTAACTATAAGAGGAAAAAAAATGTTGGGGCCCAGTACAGTCTCTTAAACATTTAGTAGCAACAGCATTGTAAAGTGGAGGAGGAAAAAGTCCCAGGAGGGAAAAATTAGTGAGATCACTGTTTTTTAATGCAAAGTGAAGCAGAAACTAAGTCCTGTGTCTTCTGGCCCACATATGTGTCTTCACCCTCTCTGGGTAAAGTGCTCTCCAAGTACCCTCCAAGTGCGCTCTGATCAGTACATTCTCAAGTCCTCTCTGACCAGCAGTCATTTAGGTGTTTTGCAAAAGAACAGATTCAGTGGGACTGAAGCAAATATATGAGTGTTTATGGGACTCACCTGCAAGGTTGGAGACGTTGGTTCAAGTTTCTAGTCCAGTCAAGTGAAGGGACACAGCTACCCCAGATCTCCAGTTTTTAGACAGAGTATCCATCCCACTGTGCCAGCCTCATCTTCAGGTGAGTGTCTGTCTGAAGAGAAAGAAAGGACTAAACAGATACAGATGGATGACTGCAGGAGACAGGTGCTGGCTCTGAACCTCAAAGTAGCTGTGATGCTTCATACTGCTGTGGAACAGCACAGGGCAACAGCTCCTGGCCAACAGCTCCACAGGGGAGCCTGGTCTGTACATTGTATAGGGGATGCTGAATTTTGAATTCCCCTGTAATGAGGCTTCTTGCAAGATTAATTCTCTGTCCTTTGTCATAGCTGAATAACGGATAAATAAGTAAAATCAGTTTTGTTACCTCCACATAGTATCTCATCATACACTTCTATACTCCTATTTATACAGCTCTACTTCATCACCTTTATGCTTTAGAAGAAGGCAATGTTTGTACTAGAAGAGATATTCTCTTGGTTATGTCCGAACAGTAACACTGAACATTCTTACATGACTACAAGTAGGTTTCTTCATCTGGACTCCAGTCTCATGCTGGCCTTCAGTCAATGTGAGGGTCTTCTCTCTCAACATTTCATCTACCTCACTACTTTGTTCCAAAGCTATGGTACTTGAATAGTAGAGGCAAAGGTGAATCACATTACATTTCTTATCTTCCACAGAAGCACCTGAGCTACATCAGACTTTTATGTAAATGAAATATTTGGTGTGCAGAATAATCTAGCAAGAGTTAACTCAGATGTTATGTTTACAAGAATTATTTCCACTGAAGAGTAATAGGTATGCTGTCATAATCCTCCTCTAACTCAGCTTCTATTTAACTAATTTGTTGTGTCCAAGTTGTGTCTTTTTATCTGTACTTGCTGCTATTAGCTCTGCTATGACTTCTACCTTTTTATTATGTTTGAAAGCTACTTTTTTCAGGCTACTAGTTAGAAGCCATGGGTCAGACACATTGATATACAAAACCACCACGTGTGGGATGGATAATGCCAATGAAATTACCATGAAAATCATTTAGTCTGAAAGAGTGAAATTACATCTATTGTGCTCCCAAGGAGACAATACGTGAAGTGCTAAGGGAAAGGTTATAATCAGATACTTTGATTAAGCTTATCAAGAGGAACACAAAAAGCTGCTATTATAAGTACCCATTCCCAGTCATTGGCAATTTTCATATTTGAGTTTTCAAACAAACAAACAAAACAAAATAGCAACCCCCCCAATTCCTCCTCTAAATTATAAGAACAAGTAGTACCAGTTTAGGTCGAAGCTAATGTTTGTTTCCAGTACTTGTAGTGAGTTAGGTATCAAAATTTTGGCTGTTAATTTTGGCTTAGATTAATCTAGAATCTCAATGGCTTTACTGAACTTCTGCAATCTTTAAAGCAGATCTGAAAAGACTGAAATAATATGAAAGTATGCGTGTTTTCCTTTTTTTCAAACCTGCAATTCTGTCTCTTTCTAGTCAAATTGAGAGTGTAGGTATGTCAAATAGATTTATCTAACTGTTTGGCTACCCATACCTTTTTCTTTTTTGTTTTGATGTGAAAGACCTTCTTATTTCCAACCTGCTCCAAAGTGCCACTGTCAAAAAAAAAAACCCCTTTTTTTCCTGAAAACTATTTACTCCCAAAAAGTATAAAGCTGTGCTGTCTCCTGAGTCCATTAAATCTCTTTCTGGATGAAAGCTTAGGAACTAAGTTAAGACAAACTTTCATGGCCTCTATATTTTTTCCAACACGTCCAGAGAATGAGTACAGCTTGACAGTCCCAATGAAAGTGGCAGCACTGATTTCTGGAGCACAGTAGGCTCTCTTCTGAACATTGTGCAACATGGGAAACCTCTGCTTTGCACCAAAAAATCAAATTTATTTTGAAATTGAAAGGTTGGAGATGAGCAGCCAGGACCAAAGGGGGAGTTGCATGCTGAATTCTGTAGTTTTAAGACTTATTGGAGTGCTGTATTACAAATGGATTGCATTTTCTTTCTAAATTCTACTTTGATGTCTGGCTAAGTAAACATCTATGTAATTAAGTTGATAATCCAGCCTTAAAATCCCCCCTATTTTGGAAAAGCCAAGTCCCCCAGGTAAACTGTCTTGAAGATAAAATGAGAAAGTACAAGCTTTCTAATAATTTCTAATATTGTATTTTTATGCTATTTTTGTATAACTCAGAAAAAGTGAACTTTTCTGCTTTTGTGCTGTACAGAATAAAAACCACTTGCCAGTTTATTGCAGGTCTGTCTCTACCCTATTCTGCAATTAGGATTTTTAAATTATGTTATTTCTGCTATATATAATACCCACCTGATCTCAATAAAGCTGTTTTCCAGGTAATTGGAATAAAATGTAGTCCCCCTTGTTCTGCCTTTTAGAAGAACAAACCTATCTGAGCAACAGTAAGGTATAATTACATTGAATAGGTTGATTGCAAAGAGACTGTCAGTCCACTGCTCTCAGTTTTGTGAGGCCTTTTACTGCTGGGAGGCTACAACCAAATTTGCATGTTTAAAATGTTCATCTGGTAAGCACCAGATGAAATTTCAGCGACCAGAAGCTGATTTTTCCTTTGCAGTTCCTTCCACTCTACAACTGGAAAAGTCACATTAGCAATACATAGATAACATTGTTATATAGAATCCTATAGATTCTTATTGTCCTGCTTGTCTCAAATGTTTGATGCAATAAAGTAATTTGGCTTAATATAGAACTAATCAAGGCTCTCTCTTGACATGACCCAAGAAAATAACTATCTTCTAACAATCAGCTCCACGGGCAGTAGACAATTATGCTTTCTTTCTTGTAAAAATGTGTATTTATAGTGTAGCAGATAACTGCACTGGATATATTCTTGGAAGCCAAGATAAAGCCCTTACTTTTCAGCACAAATAATCTGGTTTTGAAATGCATTCCAATGTAAAAATGATATTAATAAGTATGCTGCAGTAACCGCCAGCAGCAATACCATTGAAATTTATCAAGTAGGAGTTTAAAATGCCTACATCTTCATTTTCATGATTTTCAAAAAGTCCATTTTGACCTCAAAGTGTTACTCTTGACTAAAATAACAACCTGCCCTTGAGGTTTGCTGAGTCTTCAGAAACTGATGAAAATTTTCATCTGAACTGAGACAGCTTTCTTAAATCATGCAACTGGTTTGTCTGTCCATTCCCTATAAACAGATAATCTCCTGCAAGTGCAGTTCATCATCTAGACTGGAAACTAAAACCTTCATAGGGTCTGCAGTTGTTTATTTCAGCTGCCAGGAGATCAAAAGAACTGAGAGGTTTGCTGCTTTGAGAGTTTTGTTCCTTTTGAGACTTCTTTAAAGAGTAAACTGTTACAAACTTGCCTTGCTGGCAGAAAAAAAATATTTAACCTATGAATTATTTTTTTTCATGCTGTATTATAGTGCTGTGACATTCAGGAGCTAACTATCGTTACAGATACTACTAAGCCCTCATTCATATGAACAATGTAATGTTCAAAATTATAAAATATTTGAAAATAACATGGTTATGGCAATGGTTTTGTTTTTCTTCCTGACAGTGGAACTATTCTTTGCTTAAAAGCTTTAATTTCTTATGCAGGAGGGAATTTCTCCAGGGAAAATCACACACATTAGTTAGAGGGAAGGAAAAATTTGTACTCATAAATTTTAATGTGTGATTTATTTGCTTGTTTCTGTGGATTAGTCTGAGGAAAAATGTGAAGGGCAAAAGCCACTATGGCATGATTAATGGGCCAAAAGGCCTTTCGGGGATTAGGAATCTGGATGAATTGTTTAAAAGGATCTAGAGTTTTAAGAAGGCCCTTCTAAATGTTTTAACTTAAAACAATACCTTTGTAAATTGCATAACAATAATTCTTACCATATGGTGAACATAACATAACTAAATTCCAAAGCCTCATTCCAATTTCACTTGCTCTGGTTTAACTCTCTGTTGAATACATGGCAGTATATTCTTGTCATGTACAGCAGTAGATGAAATACAGATTGGTCACTAGAGATAAGAGAAACAAAAACATGTGCTACTAATCTCTAGTTCATATCAACAGTACAGAACTAAAAAAAAGTCTTAAAATATTTGAAATTAACATGGCTATGGTAATGGCACCTCTGCCATCTACCTCTGTTTAAAACAACTGGCTAGGTCCCTAAGAGGTCACTAGCTAGAAGGAAAGCAAGATCTAACTCTAAATTCAAACCAAATACTACATTTTAGTTGAAGAATTGGCAGTATTGGTTACTATTACCAAGTAGAGATTAAAGTTTATTTTGCAGACTCAAGGACAGCTTGATAGAGTGAGAATATGCAGTGAGGCTCTATTGGAAACAAACACCAGGTAGCTGGTACCCTTAACTAGACGTGCCACCTCTTACTAGCACATAATATTGTGACATGAGGACATCCTGATTAAAAAAATGGTGGATTTTGCAGCTATATTACAAAATGTTATCAATAAATAAATATCTACTGTCAAAGATATTGTGAGAGAATAATTAAATAAATATTTACTGACTGACTGTATCTCATTCCATTCCTGTAATAGTATCTAACTGTGGGGAGCTTTTTTTAGGTTAGAAAAAATTTAGCAAACAAATAAAAAGAAAGAAAAAACAAATCTGAACTAAACAAAAAATCTAGGCAAGAACTTTCCCCATTTTCACATAAGCTTGAACCCCACCTTATTTAGATAAGCGTACAGAAAGTAGGTTAATGAGGAACTTCAGACCCAGTGGCTGGGAAAACAACTCAGAATAAATGTACAAATATAGCATGAGTTTCCAAATTAGAATGATGCATAGATGTCTGAATTGTTTCTGACATGGGAGCTCATGAATTATATTTCGTCATGAAGAAATCCATGAAGTAATTTGGAGTTCTCCCAACAGAGCTATCAGGTACCATATATGTATTGGAAAAAACTTTCATGAATATCTGGATATGCCACAATCCCAATCCTCAAAACCAAAGATAACAAACTATATGTGATAAGAAAGCAGATGAAACATAAGAAAACAAACCTCTGAAAAAGAAAAGAGAAAGTTGACCACAACAGGCTAAGGGTAGTGCTACTTACTGTAGCATTTTCAAACTAAAGATTTCACATGCAGCAAGGCTTGACTCATCGCAAGGCATCAACACTGACATCTTGAAGCCCTTTCTGTATGACAGTATCATAAATTCTGGAAAAAATAGTTTCCAGAGTAGCAATCCTTCAGCATGGGTAAAATGAGAAAATACAGAATTCTATCAACAAAAAGAAATCAGCCAAAATAAACTTTTTAAAAAATATTTTAAAAAACTCCAACAAGCGCACAACTTTTCCATATGAAGCAAAATCAATAAAAAGCACATTCATGAAATCGTACAGAAAAATCCAAGAGGATTTACATGAATAGTAAGGAAATTGACATAAATGTTGAAAGAGGTGTTAGTAAATCACAAGGCCTACTTGCATTAATCTATAATATTCTTAAGTAATAAGGACTAAATAAATTATGAAGCTCAACCTGAGAAAAGTTCAAAAATGGAAGTAATAAGGCAAATATGCTACAAAAGCATCTTGAAGAGAATAAGGACAAAGCTTAGCAGCAGCAGGGTAGATTGTAACCAGTCTTCAACCACATTTTCAGCCACAGAAGACTGTATCAAAGATGCATCAAACAACAACAAATACTGAAAATATGCACTACAGCTTTTCAGAAAGTATTTCTTGGAATACTATATAAACCAAAAGAAAGTAAATAAAAGTTGGGTTTACATCAGGGTATAGCTTGCACAGATGAAGCAGACACAGACAATGACAGACAACTTTAGCACTGATGTCAGAGATGTTCTCTCAACATGTCATTTGGCACTGAATTTATAAGTATTTAAGATGGAGTCGGACAGATAAAGTGAGAACAGAGTGATCCAATAGCAGAACTAAAATACAGCTCTTACACAAAAGAATCAGCTAACAGGCAAGCAACACAGAACTTTGTATACTAAGCAGTCATAAAAATAATATGGAGCACCAAATATTTCCTAATTTTGGCATTGTATTAGAGGGCAATGAGTATTAAAAAAAATCATGTAGATCCAAGAAATAATCAGATGGAAACTCTGTTGGAAACCAGTTGTATCATTCATTAAATCAAATGAAATTTGGTGACTGAAAATTTAGGAACTCAAGACCAAACTAACTTTTGTTTCAAACATAATTTACAAATGTACATCTTGATCTCTCCATAATTTTCAAAGCGAGTACTTTGGGAAAATAGTAAATATTGAGCAGAGATTAATTTGTCACAAATCCATGGGTTTATCTTAAAATTCAATAATTCCAGTATGTGCTAAGACTGAAGCTAAGAGGTGTATCACTGCCTGGCAGGAAAATGTGGGAAAGGGCCAATGAAAGTAACTTGTGGTGCAGCAAGGCTTGGGGAAACTTAGAGAACATAAATGAGATGAAGAAATGGGAATAGAAAAGCTTTTCTTTTTTTTTTTTTCCTACCTTTTGTTTGACTGTATGGGAGAATCCAAATTCAGACAAAAACCAAACCATTGACTATTTTGACACTGTTCTCTGCGCTGTTACTTTTCATGCATTGGGGAAAAAGTTATTTCTGAAAGAAGCCACTACCTCTCGCAAGATCCCTCGTTACAGCTCCAAAGTTATGGCTGATTTTCATGACTGCAATTTCCTTTCACTTTTATAACTGAGAAATATTGACCTTGGGTATTTTGAACCTACATTTATAAAGCTGATGATGCTGACAGAATGAATCACACACACTTGCATTTCCATTCCATTCATATATCTTTTGAATTGGGTCTTTTTTACACATCATATCCTGAATCTAGACTTTGGAAAATTGAATTGCTAGTTGAATTACAGTGCTAAGTGGCACTTTGGAATGTCTATTGAAAGTTCTTAGTTTTTTTCTATTTGCCATATGCAGTACTAATTTTTGAAAGCCATTAGGGTTAGATTATCCTTCTGACGAACTATTTCTGGAAATGAAGAACTCATTCTCCCTCCCCTCTCCCTGCGCGCAGCCCAGAAGAGTTGTTTTCGCTGGTGAAGCAATAGAGGCAGAGCACGTGAGTGTGGAAGCCCCATAGTGACACTCCACTGGTGGACGGGATCCGGCAGGGAACGCAGGCCAGGTCATTGCAGAATTGGCCTTGCAGGTAACCCACCAGGCAGCAGAATTCCTAGGTGCAGGTGAAACAAGCAGTTCTCTAAAGCCAATGTGGGCCCACAAATTATTTCTTTTGCTTTTGAGTGCTGAAAAGCTACAGTATTGCTGCATTGACAGGAGACTGCTGGGTACATGGCAGAAGGAAGGGCCTTCTCCTTCCACCAGGAGCAGAACCAACGCTCCCACCTTCTCTTGCTAGCAGACAACTCTTTGTGGCTGTTCTTTAGCTCACCCCTGGTCTCTGGCTTGGATTTTATTGTGCTTCCTTCCCTATTTTTTTTTCAGCAGGAATAGACAGATCTGAGATCTGGATCCTTAACCTTGGAGCAGGAAAATGAAAATAAAATGGTGTCCACACTGCTGAGAGGCCCTGAGCTGGCACTGTGGACTGAAAGTATGTCCATGCATGTAATGCAGAGCAGCCCAGACCTGGCTTTGGTCAGTATGGGCCAGCCACATTACAGGCCTGAAGGAATATGCCCTCCTAAAATGATTTCCAACCTGAAGGAAGCCTATGCCCAGCCAGGTCAGAGCAGCAACAGAGAAGCTTCAGAAAGTCCAATTTGTCTGCACTAGCACACTGCTATTTGATGAAATAATTGCACTGTATTTCTCACAGAGTAAATGAGCACAAGGCCTGCTTTTAATTACATTGGAGTAAGTTCAATGTGGTACCACAGCCCCTACTGAAGCCACTCAAGCATTATGCCTGTATGAGACCTGTGCCTAGAGCTGGGACTGAATCACTTGAGCATGGTGTCTGGAAAGCTAGAATGCTTGCAACCACTTTCTTTTGGGGCTTTCTGTCTCTATAGTACTGCTGCTGACCCTAGGGGCATCAGTTCTTGCTTTGCTAATATAGCAAGCAGTTTAGTGTTCACTTAGTATTGGATGAGTCTATGGAATATCTATAAATATATATACCTTGCTCCAGGGCTAAGTCCCTTCTGAATGTGATTATCCTTGATAAATGTGGAAATTCCCAGTTCCCATCTGTCAGGATGCATCCCTTTTTTCACTTTGTGCTATATGGCTTGAATATGAAAGGATTGTTTTTTCATTCTTTTTCCAATCTGGAAAGACATGATATGTATTTATTTATTTATTTGAGTGACAATTTATTTTCCCATTCTTTATATTACTATGTTTATTTTATGATTGAGGTCATCATAAAGGGCATCTTTGAAATGTTTTTCTTTCTTCCTGATAGCTTTTTGATACTTTTTTTTCTGTGTGAAAATATTGCTTTTCAGTTGAGTGAAATCTGTTATTTCTATTGGCTTTTCCATTAGGCTTCTTTAAAGTGAAGTGAGGTAGCAGGAATTGGAAAGAAGAAATGGCAGTTCAGCCATCAAAAGAATATTCAGTAGCACGTTTGAGCTACCATGACTGTATCTACCATATTTCTATTGTGATCTGTTTATAAATTCCTGATCAGCCTCTGTGATTCTCTGAAGACTGTGGCTTTAAGGGGTATGACCTGGCTCAGGTATGATCCTTAGAGATAAACAAGTCATTCTTTTTCCCTTAGCTGCAACCTGTTCATTCTGTTTGTTCATGTATTAATTCAGATATTATAGATTAGAAAAAGGAGAAAGTTGATAGCTTACTTCAGATAAATTACTTTTAAGGGCAAATTTAAGTTATAATTCCAGGAAAAAACACTTTTCTTTTTTTTTACCTTACAGTAGGTATTCTAGATCTGTATGAATAAATTAAAATAAGAATAAGGTCTCATATTTCTTAATTTTTAAAATGAGATTAACCAATACCAGAATTTTTTAACCAAAAGTTTGTTATATGCTCCAAAACTGAAGGCTCACAGAAGATCAGAAATAAGTTTGTGTTTGTGTTGCTTTGCAATATCAAGTCATGTGGCTTTGGGCTATCTCTAATGTACATCATACAGGGCTTCCTTTTCAGCAAAACATCTGCAAAAGGATTTTGTCATACTTCTGTATGTATCACATCCTAGGTTTTCTGAAAGAAAAGCCTGTTTTTCTTAAAAAAAAAAGCAACAACAACAAAAGCATCTAAATCAAAACCAGAAAAAAGAAACTAAGTGTATGTAATAGATTATTTGTACAATATTTTTATGTATAGACTTTATTGCATAGGACAAAGGAATTCTGAACTACTTAGCTTGGGAAATCGATGAAGTCCCAGTCAACAAAGCAAACCATGCCAGTAGGTTCTCATGAGTTGGTATAGGATCTCCTTGTGCAGCTTTCTGAGGGAGCTTGATCATAATAAGTATATGATGAAGTTCAGAGTAGCTCACATCCAAGCAAACAACAAACAAAAATAGTATAACAAATATCTAATATCTGCTTCCTAAATGGCTGATTAGATACACTTTGAGCATATTCTCTTAGCAATCTTGTATTTTGGTGGGGAGACTAGCCCATCTGCTGTGTAATATGATTTTGACAATAATAGATGAGACTAAACAATAACAAAAGAAAGGGGGATGTGCCAGCTCTGGAGTTGGTATGGAGCATTTGTTGTGATGAATTGGTTAAATGGGCACAAAAAAGCAACTAAACAAGCTAAAGTTAGTCACAGGCAGCTGCAGGCTGAAAGCTTGCCCAGTTTCTGAAGAGTGGAAAGATGAAAGGTAGTAGAAACTTTATTCATGTTCTGTATGTTTGTGTTTCCCTCAAAGAGAGTTATGAAGAGTGTTAAGAGGAAGAAATAAATTCATACATTCTATATTGTCCACAGTTCTGTTGACAGTCTGGACAGTCGGCAATAGTCAAGAGCTTTAGGAGTTTTTTCTGTCTTTGATGTGTTCTGGAACTTTGACTTTCTGCATTTGCATCAATGTGACAAAATCTGTGCTATTCTTATTAAACCTTCTTCAAAGAAAATTTTGGCTATGCATCTCAAAACATAGCACCCAAATGATATTTACCCACTGTTAAGTGAAAGAAAAGTCTGTACTTGTTCTCTTTGGTTTACATCAGGGTAATTCAGAGCAAAATTCAGCCAGTGTTTTGGGTACTTATTTTGCTTATTTTTGCTGCGTTTTGGCAAGGTACATCATAGTCTGTTTAGTTAATGGAGTCTTGTAACAGAAAATCTTGCTTCATCCATTTGCCGTTGAAAGTTGGTGATGTTCAGGGATTTGGACATTGCTGGATTTACCATGGAGCATTAATGGATTTGTAAAAAAGCAAAATGAGAACTGGCTACCCTGCTTCTCCAATAGAGAGAAAAGTAATGAAAATCCACTGTAGTGGTCCTGCCCCAAGAGCAAAGACCTGAGTTATATCATTACTTGCGTGATCAGAGATTTTGTGAGTCCCAAGGCACACAGACCCATATACTGGAAAATGTAGCCCAAGGGGAATGTAGCAGCACAAGATGTCCACAGTTTTTGTGCTCACAAAATAAAGTCAAATAATTAAATCTAAAAAAAAATAAAAAATGTTCAGGGTTTTGCTTCAGTCACCAAATTTCCCACGTAATCAGAATGTCCAGAAACTCTTCCCAGGGGTATTCAGGCTGCTTCTTCCTTCCTTAAACAGGGCATTAGTTGAAGTATAGTTGTGGCTTGGTGCGTGGGCAACAGAGTAATTTGTATTAATGCCATTGTTGTAGATTGTGATTGGAATCCTTTTGCTGCTTTGTCTTTTGCAGATAGGAAGTTTGCTCCCCTAAATGCAATGGAATGAGAAAATGAAAGCTTCTTCTGTCATGCAACAGAGTGAGCTCCCAGAGTGTCAGTGCTGAGGTCTGTGTAGAGTCCAGTGCTCCTGCCATTGCAGAACTGCTCAGATTTACATTAGCATTGTCACCAGAGAAGATTTTTGGGCGGTTAGAAAATCTCTGACTTTTTAAACCCATTTTCCTCGTATAGAGAGCATAATTTTAATTTTCCATTGCCCTGAATGGAATCCTACTTCATTTACTTGTCTGCTACTTCTTGCTGTGTCCAACATTTGTTCTAATACTCCTCCTTTGCAGACAAAAATTCTGTTGTTATCCAAAATACCTAGATTTCTGCACAGGCATTTTCACATTTAAAAACAGAGGAATAGAGCACACTACTGTGACAGCACTGTGAATGGGAATTGAGCACAATTAATGCCAGAACCCAAACCTAGACAACAACTGCATAGACTTCTGATATTCTTATTATATGTTTCTGCAACTAAATTAAAGTCACTGCGTGAACCCATTATTTTCTTAGCTCAGGAAGTTACTAGGTTTTTTCCTTATATTAAAATATTTTTGTTACAAAAATTGAATTCTCAGATCCAAGATTTTCTGAATCATTTTCTGTTTTTCAGAAAAAGTAGGTTAAATCTTTTTAATCAGAAGATAAATGATTTTTATATCGGTCAGAATACTACCTAGAATGTGTGAAGCATTTTTGTAAATAAGCAGTCTAGAATTCATCTCATTTAGTAATCACCGTTTAAAAGGTAGGTGTGATATCTGGCACCCTCCACCTCAGTCATGGGACAAAGGCACCTCCTGAAGAGAATCAGACATCCCAGGCATTTGGGATGAATCGCTTCTTCCCAAGTGCTTGTTTCTATAAATTGCCAGTAGAAGGTGATTCTCAAATAGTAGGTTTCACTCAAATACTCTGCTCTTAGGTGAAGTGAATCCCATTTAAGATTAATAAATTCAGAGAAATATTGGAGGGGAAAAAAGCCCAAACCAGACATTCTGCAATGCAGGGCACTTGTGTGCCTTCCCACAAGTAAAATTATGCTTTGGATAATAAATGTGCCTATAAATATCAGGTAGCTATGGGAATTTTTAAAGATTGTATGTTGCTGGAAGGATAAATAGAGACTGGCTGCCAGAGCTAGCAGGATGGTAATCTTTCTCTCAACAAAAAAATTGTAAGTTGCTATTCACACATGAAACATTGTAGAGGACAACATTTAAGAATCAGGTATAATAGAAACTGAATTGAAGTGATATACTTAACACCCTGGGTAAATTTTGATAGTGAACAAAAACTAGAGCCCACCAGACCCTGGGAATTCCTGAATATTCTGTAAATAAAGTTCATTTTCACCACACAGCAAATTATTACAACCTTAAAAAGAAATTTAATTTTTACCTCAGTCTCAAACGACCCTTTTCCCGCCAGCTAGCCCACTGGGTAGCCTTATTTTTTCACATCTTCTGGGGTAAGTAAATATTCAGAAACTCAGGCTTTACGGATACATCTAAAGATTCAGGAACTTTATAGTTAGGGGCTTTGATGTTGAACTGCTAAAGCCTGGTACCTGAACAGAGACCACTGCGATCATCCTCATAGCGCCCCTGAGGATGGATACCCAGCTCTTGCCACACTCACCATACAGACCCCTCGAGCAAACCAAGAGTAAGCTCTGATGTTACAGCTGAAACAGAGCCCACCTTGCAGTGCTTTTCACTGGGCTGTATGGAGGCACTGCTTTATACTCAAGTTCTATAGTCTGCAACCATTCTTTGAAGAGGTATGCATGGTTGTCTCTTCCATTTTTCTTGCCTGAGTAAAACTTTTTTTCCCTCTCAAAACATAGGTACTTTCCCTACTTTAACACCTTTGTACTTTAGAGCACACAGCCCGAAGTGAGAGAAAGAAATTAAACTATGGGAACTTTGGATCCCATTAAATCAATCTTTAATAAATACATTGTTACTAGAAGACTGAGAAAATATCATCAGATGTTAAGGAGTTTCCTCAACAATTACTTGTTGATATTGTTATCACTGTCCTAACTTTGTCCAGTGTGACTTAGAAGTCCTTATGCCAAGTGATCTTCTCTCTTTCCTTACCAGAAAACTTCTATATTTTTTCAGAAGAAAGAAAAGATAAATAGCATTTTCCCTCCCTTTCCTTTGTGATCATGAAACTTATCAAGGGATCAGAGGAAATATTAAAAGAAGACTATTGTTGCAGCATTTGCTGTGTGTTATTAAGAGCTAAATGAGGGGAACAGGAATAAACTGAGGAAAAAAACCACTGCTTTGACACTCTACTCTCTCAAGGCATATATTCAAGAGGATTGCTTCTCTCCAAGAAGGTTTACAGTTTTCCCATTCACATTCTCTGATTCGTAAGAGTTGCTCGTGCTGGGGCTACAGTGAGACATCTCAGCCCCTGAGGGCAAGCTCTACGGTCAGTGAGATTCTTTCTTTTTCCTCTCACTCTGATCTATGACATGAAAGTGCAATACCAAGCATTCAGCTCTAAATTTTCAGTTACACAAAATCAATCTGCATACCTGCAGCCAAGAATCATCGTATCAGCAGCATGAATGCACCGTTGACTTCTGGTATCCAATATTTAACACTTTTGCAGAGTAAGAGTGTAGTCTTCATTGACGGTTTAATAAAAGAAAAAAACCCCACCAAATGTAAAACTCAAGTTGTTTTGGAGTAAAGTATCATTATTTTTTTTTTTACAGAGTGAATTGCTGAATTAAATTTATAAGCAACTTCAAAGTCTACCGAGGTAAGTCCTCTTCAGGCACAAATGAAGAATGGATAGTAGCAGCGAAAAAAGAAAACCTTCCCCTAAAAGGCTTGGGAAAACAAAGGTCTCTGATGTTACCTTAGATATAAAGAATACCAATAGGTACCTGCTAAAATAAGCTTCCAACGTAATCTGGTCAATCACACCAGTGATTTGGGCAAATGGCAAATGGGTTTGATTAATGGACAATTTATACTCCATTTTCTTGAGTGAGTCCAGCAGGAGCACATCCTCGACATTCACTTGGTTTCTGTCACCCTCTTACCAATGTATTATTCCACAAATCATGAATGTCAGTGTGCTATAGAGACTATAAAGACTTTACAGTAAAGAAGACTAGTTATATTTCTAGACAGTTACCATCTACACTTTCAACAGATGTTACTAGTGATCTTCGTTTTAGCTTACGGATTGGGGCTTTGGGAAGGTCTACTCTCAAATGTCTGCACAAATTAATTTGTGTAGTAGCATTGAAGTAGCATTGTGGAGTAGCAACGAACACTGCTAGTTTGTGGATTATGAGATTATGAGATCAGATATAGGACTGGAGAAATTTTGTTTCACTGTTGCCCCCTTTAATTCCTTATCCTAGGAATGAGTCCACTCTTTACTCCATGGTCTTCTGTGCCACAGATGACTTCTGATCCTGCCATTCCTGTCCGCAGGAACTCCCCTAACGCACAGCTGGGCCCTGTTCATGTAGTGTCACAAAAAAAGAATTTCCATGACACCCAGAAAGGAGTGGGATAAATGCAGCCAAAGATCAAAAGCTAGGGTGTTCTTTTTTTGATCACAAATTATTAAAATGAGCTCTTGTGCACATCAAGTAGGAGGATGTCAGACTTCACTTGTTTTTCAGAATCCTGGAGTTGGTGATGAGTTTCCTCCCCAGCTTTTCTCTACTTGTACACCCATAGTGACTGTAGGTGTGACTACTATCCTGAGCTCTTCAGACTCTGCCTATGTCAGACTTCAATGCAGTTTAAACCAATTTCTAATCAGAATACAACTGATGTATTTAAATATGAATCACTACATATGGGCAGAATGAGCATGGAAATCAGTTCATTTGCATTTTCCAGGCTGCGCAAAAGTCAGTAGACAAGAGCACTATTTGTGTAGAGATTCTTGAATTAAATGAATGTGTTAGTCAGCATGTTCCTTGGCATGCCTGTTCCGTGGCATTCAAAAAGTTATTTCTTAGACTGTCTTCCAGCTGTTGTATAATATTCTGATTTCATTTATAATATGTGCAGTCACACAAATTCTGTTGACGTCAGTTGTAGTTCACTCCTTATAATTAGTGCATAATACTCTTCTTGTGTTTAACACAGGGGAGTGGAAGAACCATTAATTTTTCTAAAATAATTAAGTTGTCATCAAAATATAATGAAGATAAGAAAATTAAACAAACTCTCTTATGAGTCTGAATGAAATTTAAACTGAAAAAAATAGATGACTCTCTACATCTGGGTTTTTTTCAAAAGTAAATAACCTTATCTAAAAAAAAGACAGTTCAGCTGGTGCCTTGACAAGTGTGTACATCTGTCACATTAAGAGCAACCCCCAAACACTTAAATAAATGAATAATTAAGGATATCATAAATCTTATGCCACCCACATAATTATGTGACTTTGGTAATGTGTCACTGCAGAAAACAATAGACTTGGATCAGATTCCTCTGGTGCAGAAGTAAGAGAGTGCTGACATCCAGCTTAAAACTACCTTTGCCCCCCATCAGCCCTTCTCCTGAGCCAAAAATCAATGAAATTGACATTGGAATCGACAGAAAAACACCCACTGATGCAAGAAAGTTTCAAAATAGTGCAGATCTCTTAATAGATGAAAGACAGAATCTAGCTTATTATTCTTATTCATGTCTAGTCTAAGCTTGAGCTAGTAATTTTAATGTCTCAATTAAAAACAAAACAAAAGTCTAGTGTGCTAGATTGTTATTACAGTAATTGAAATGAAATTAAGCCTGAAAAAAAGAAGGTATGAAGGTAGTAAGTTAACTCTCGAGAAGGGGATCAGAAACAGCATGGTCAATGCATCCCTCATCATGCAGAAGCTTCCACTGGTCATTCATTTAAACCTTTTGCAAAAGTGCTTTGATAAAACTGTGCTTTAGGAAGAAACTTAAGTGCTAATGCCAAGGCCAAACCACAGATGCTTCTTTTCCATGCCTGTTGGAGGACTGAAAGATTTTTATTTCGCAGACAAGAATTTGAAAAAGTTTTCAAATTTCCTCTTCTTCTGGTTCTTCTTCCAATATAAAAAAAAAATAAATAAAAATACTACTTTTCAGTGTTGAAGACCAAATTTGTATCTTTTGGCATGACCACAGGGAGGTTACATCTTGCACATAACACCTCTGAGAGCTGCTAAACCTTGTAAAGACAGAAAATCCAATGACTAGAAGCATTATTTGTTTGACTGATTTTGAAGAACTCAATGATCCATGAGCAGACAGAAGCAAAAAACTCATTTGCAAGGTACAGCCTTGGGTATGTGGGGCTTTCCTGCACACTTAGTTTCAGGCCCAGTTAGCCCAGCATATACAGCTGAGAAATTGCAGCCTATTTTCCGACTTCTAAATAGGGAAAGACTTGGGACCTGATCCAAATCTCAGTGAAGTCAATGGGCATCTTTCCACAGACTCCAATGGACTTTGAACTGGGCTCTTTGTTCCGAACACTGCTAGTAAGCAAAGCTGTGAGAAACTATTATGAGTGGTTGCTCTACTGATCCTCTTTAGGGAAAAAACTTGTCTGTGAGATGTAGCTATGTACATGTGACTGCGTGGGTGTGTGCACAAATTATATACAAACAGGAAAAAAACATTTTCATAAGCAAACCACTTTCCTTACATGACTCCCTCCTGTCCCAGCTATTTTTAACTGAAAGTACTATAAACAGAGCAGGACAGATATTTGTATCATTCAGACAATGATTTCTCTTGGGTCAGCGTAAAAGCAAACAGAATTAGGTCTCCTCTTGAGTGAGGCATGGGATGTGTCTTGCTCTCCTCATAAGTGCACGCAAAGCTTTCCTTGTTTTTGTTGCCATCTTTTCACAACTACTTGACATCACCCAGACTGGCCATATATTCCCTCCCCACCTCCAAATGGCTGGTGGCGCCTTGCCGTTCCTCCCTTCTACACCACTGCACCCAGATCCTGCCTACCCTTTGGAAAATCCTGCCTGTATCCTCGATAAACTGTCTCTGTTTCTCCAGGGCAATTCTTAATGACTGAGAAGGAGAAACAAACAAACAAAAAGTTTAAAAAAAAGGCAAAAAAAGCCAATGGGATTTTTTCATTAATTCTCAATGAATTTCCATTGAATCTGCGCATCTCTCCCTTCCAGGCTTCAACTCACTCTTTTTTAGCTGCATCTGCAATGGAAAATCTTTGCAAAGGCAGATTTAAGCTTGTCCAGCCTATTTACTCTTTCTTTTACTGCCAGGCTCCCTTGATTCTTGCACAGTCTAATTAATTTTTGCTCCACATATTCGTACTATGCAAAGGGACAGTTTGAGGATTGTGCGTTGACTTAGCTCAGAAATTCATTTTACTATGCCATAAACAACAAAAAAGAAACATTATCCACACAAGTGATAGGCGAAGAGAGCAGGTCCCCAAATCTGATGCTGAAAAAAACAGTGCTAACCTCCTTGTGTTTGTCTTGCTGAGCTAGTTGGTAGCTACAGTGTTAGCTGCAAACACATAAATTCTGAGTTGTAACCTAAAAGGAGATTTTGTTTCAGCCTGTGTTTTGGCTGTAGGACATAATGCACTGCACTCCACCAAGTATCTTGTAGTTCATCCTGAAATCCCCAATATTCACCAGCTTCACTGCTGTTTCTTATTCTATCCTTTTGTTATAGAGTTACAGACTGCTCCCATAATGTTAATAGTCCATTCAGTTCTTCCTAATCACTTGTAGATATGTGATTGAAGGTGATAGGTATGACTACAATGCAGGCTGCTTCTCAATATGATAAATCAGTCTTTGTTAAGATCTTCCATACCAGAGTTAATTCAGTCACGGGTACCAAAACCCCATTGAGTAGGCAGCGATCCCCACGCTAAAAACTTGGGAGCAAAAGCTCATTTTTATATAATATTCAGGGATTTGGGTTGATTGTCTGGGTTGAGGACGGGGTGTGTGTGTGTGTTGGACTCTTCTTGTACTCATGTCGCTGCTCCAAATTTCTGTAACATGTTTTGTTTGTTCTTTAATGGCACATCAAGGAAAAAGTTCTTTCTTGACAAAAAGGGAAATCTGGATCCAGCTAAAGTCAATGGGAGATTTGCCAGTGAAATTACTGAGACCAGTGTTGCACCTTGAGAACTGTAGATATCTTACAACCCTGTTGGATCTGTTCTTGTTATATCTGATTAGAAGTCTCTTGTTAGGGAAAACATAGGAGCTAAAGCACTTATCGGTACTGGATCCTCTCCAGTATCAATTCCCTTCTAGTTTCCAAGCAAGGCATGAAATATTTAAAATGAGCACTCTTCTCACCTTCTGGACAGCCTCTCAGCCATCTGTCTGAAAAGCCACTATGTAGAAGCTTGAAAAATGTCTTTTTTTTTTTTTTTTT
>KZ505964.1:375438-394282 GCA_002844005.1 Limosa lapponica baueri
GGGCAGCCTGTTCCAGGGCTCTGTCACCCTCACCGTAAAGAAGTTCTTTCTCGTATTTGGGTGGAACTTCCTATGTTCCAGCTTGTGCCCATTGACCCTCGTCCTGTCACTGGGAAACACTGAAAAGAGTCCGCCTCCATCCTCCCTCAAATCGACCTTTAGATACTTATAAGCATTGATAAGGTCTCCCCTCAGCCTTCTCTTCTCCAGCCTAAAGAGCCCCAGCTCTCTCAGCCTTTCCTCATAAGGGAGATGCTCCAATCCCTTAATCATCTTTGTTGCGCTATGCTGGACTCTCTCCAGTAGTTCCCTGTCTCTCTTGAACTGGGGAGCCCAGAACTGGATGCAGTATTCCAGTTGTGGCCTCACCAGCGCAGAGTAGAGGGGGAGAATGATCTCCCTCAACCTACTGGTCACACTCTTCCCTACACAGCCCAGGATTCCATTGGCCCTCTTGCCGACAAGGGCACATTGCTAGCTCATGGATAGTTTACTGTCCACCGGGACCCCCAGATTCTTCTCCTCAGAAATGCAATTTAACCTTAAGGAAATTTTAAAAAGATCATCTCTTAATTTCTTTGCAGCCTAGAAGACCAAATCATGCCTTCAGTCTCAGGAGGGTGGAATTCAGCCCCTGGCCCATGGACTGACCTCAGAAAATCCATGTCATCTCTCTTAGAAACCTCAGCTTTGCTGCTTGTTTGGGCTGTCTGGGGACTTGTGAATGCCACACACATTTCGACATGAGAAATGTCAAGTGCTCCCTCGCAGAACAAACTTTTTCTGAGAGACAGGCTAAAGACCAATTAGATACTATTATTACTTCATAATACTACTAATTAATGGATAGGAACAGGAAAAAGAAATGCACAAGTGTTTGAGAAACTACCAGAGGGATGTTTGTAACTGGGGAGAAAGAGAACTAATGTGGCACAGTTTGACTCAGGATGAGTAGGAACAACTAGAAGAAGAAAGAGTTTTACAGAGCTCAGTAAGTGGTGTGAAAGGTTGTATTTGATGTAATAGAAGAAGAAGTTGCATTGGAGGTATTTAGAAATAAGAACGATTTCAACAAAACTTTTGGCATGGCAGAAGTCAGTGCATAGGTATATAGACTGGGGAGAAGTGAAGAAGAAACCCAAGCAACTAAGCGGAGAATCAGAGATCAAAGTGAAAAACCAATTGTCCTAGGACTGCTATCTTCTACGCTGGTATGCACTCTTTACAGTGTATTCAGTACTAATTTGGAGGCACGTCTTAAACTTTATTATGAGACATACTGCACATAGAAGCACAAAAGAGAACCTGAACTTTGTCATTTTATAATCAGAGTTATTTCTAGACAAATAAGATGTTTTAAAGTGTGTCTTTTTATAAGAATTAAAGAGTTGGAGGACTATAGAGCAAATTCCTAAAATGAAAAGTTTGCAATATTCATTCTGTCATAACTTTATTTGAAGTAGGTGAGTGCAGATCATGTAGAAAGGCATGAAAAACATCCAGTGGCTAATATTTGGCCCCATAATCAAGCATCAGTACCAAAGCCTTCAAACAGAGTATCTTGGCTATTTCACTTCATCTGGAATGAGGAACTGGGAACAAAGGCCTGTGCTAGCATTCGGGAATGTATTTAATTTTCTTTGACCTGATACCTAATTATGTGTTTTAAAATCTGGGGGATAAATTCTCCATCTTCTGTTTGTGGATGGAATTGGTTTATAGCTATTTATCTGATTTGTTTATAATTCAGTAGGAAGGATTTGGAAATTAGATTTATCTTTCAGAGAAAGTTATTATAGAGGAATGAAGCAGTTTGGAACAGAAATAATAAACAAGGGTATGTATTCATCTTAGCAATACTGGCCTCGCAGGAAATTAATTTATATTTCTGTTTCTGGGTAATTCCAGAGAAAACTTTACTAAATAATACACAGCTTGTTACTGAAATACATTTTATAAGTATAAATATTTGGAGTTAACTAAACCATTCGCGCATTTGTATTGGGACGCAATCCAGCCTAGTGGTGTTAAGGCAGCTTTGTCTTCACCTAGCAGCACGTTTTCAGGATGGGATCCTAAAATCATAGCCAAAGTGTAGAAAAACATTGACACATGCTTTTGGAAGTAAGAGTCTTCCAGGACCACGAACAGGAGCTGGGAACACTTCTCATCAGGACAGTCTGCAAGTACCAGAATTGAGACCAGAATTTTCTTTCATGCATTTTTCTTTTGTCCACTAGAAATTGGTGTTGGGGATTATAGGAATGTTTCCTTTTAAAGCGTTCCTTTCAGACATTCTTTGGTCAATATTTTTTTAACTTAGCCTCTGCTAGTTTTTTCTTTATTTAAAAAAAAAAAAGAAAAAGAAAATTATCTGTAAGAGAGATCCGAATAGTCTTTAGAAATAATACAATCAAAGCCAGCCATATTGTCTTAATGAAAATTTAAAAAATTACCATTAAACAACACACTATCATGTATCAACCTAGACAATTCTATGATTCTATCTTAAGATGGCCCTGACATACAGTGTTTCTACAGGAATTAGTGCCATATCTGTACATGCCGATCAAGATTCAAGGAAGTAAATAGTCCTTTCTGTGTGCACAGCTTTTTTCCAAAAGACTCCATACCTACTTAGCTACAGTAGCCAGACCAGCTCAAATTTATGAGCAATGTTAAAGTCTGTGAATAGGTATCCTGTGTTCCCACACCAACATGGAAGCAACTGATTCTTTCTAGCAAGTTACTTACCAACCACTGTAGAAAGCTACGTGTTCCCAGATAACTAATTGATGTTGCAAAATTGGTTACTTCCCATTTATTGGTAACAGCAACAACAGGCAGCTTTCCAAGGATGACATTCACAGACTATCCCAAAGCATTGATGACATTCATGTGAGGACAGCTCCCCTTCAGGCGACAATCTGTGTGGATGTGTATATACACACACTCGTGCTCTTGAGCCAGAGGCTTTTCAGTCCTAACAGTACCTGCAAAAGACGTTCCTCCTCTGTGTTCTATACTTGAGCTGGGAGGGAACCTGTTTCTCCTAAGTGTGTTTTTGCCTGTAGCATTACACCTCAAAGTATCATCCTTTTCTTCCTCATGTTCCTTTGCAAAACACTATATTGGTTTTCTTTTAGAGAGATATATTGCCTTTTTTCTTTACATTCTGCCTTCTTTTTGTTCCGTCACTCTGTAACATTCAGCCTGTGTAAGGGGTTGTGCTAAATGGACATTCCTCACATTTGTTTGACTTAGGAGAATATGATATACCACAGGAATACCTTTGGGACTAACTTTGTGCTACCTCCTTCAATGTGACTCTTCCCTTACGTATCCTTTCTGCACCATCATGTCTGCACCTTTCTTCCCATCAGCATTAACATAATCAATGCACTCAGCCCTTGGCAGAATGGCAAGCCCTTTGTATTTCAGAGTAGCTACAAGAAAACAGGAAAACATACCATTCATTTTCAGAAACACATAATTCTTTTCAGAAAAAACAGAAAGGCTCTTAGTTTCAAATTCAGTTAAGTAAGTGACCTCTATGAGCAATATATTCAAAATGAAGAGTAATGAAGTTGCTGTGGCTACTGGGGTCAAAATCACAGCCACCGAGTATTTTGAAATCCAGATATTGACCAAATATTGCACTCCCCAGGTAAGCTAGCATCATAGCTTGACAAGCGGGAGTTGGAAAATGACCTTAAGAAGCTGTTGAAGAAAAAAAATATGTGAAATTACTACCATATGCTACCTAGTGTCGTGCCAGTACAAGGTGGATAGACAACAGCACAGAAAGGACAGATGACAAAACAACAAACAGCGAGAACACAAGTAGGTGACACTTTGAACCTGAGCCCTGAAATTCATCATCACTCTACAACCAAAAATTTAGCAGCACAGGGTGATGAGTAGCAGTTAAGGGACAGAACTGCAGCAAAGACTTACAGGATGTCTGAGTTGAGGGCTGTTTGAAATAAACGAGTAACATCAACATGTAAGTTTAGTAGTGCATGAAAGCTGGTGTTAGCATTTGATCTTACAATCTTTCATGTCTTCCTCTGCCACTATGGACTGAGATGCTTCTAGTGAGTAGATGCAGTTAGTTCAAGCATAATGTAATTTGCAGCTCATTTACTTTAGAGCAGTCCATGCAATCAAAGCTCTGTGATGAAAGCTGTTTTTCAGATAGAAAACATCAACTTTAAAGGTTTGTTACCGATTGGCATATGCAAATGCATTAAGAAAAAGGGGGAAAAAGTGGAATGACTAGGAAGGGAAAACGTGCACTGTGTGCGCTCTTGCTATGCTCTATTTGGACAGAACTTCAACATTTTGATCCAGCATAAAAAAAATATATAAATAAACCTTAAAATCTCTGCAGACAATTGCTCATAATCATCTTCTAGGACATTCTGAGCTTGTTCCTTTGTTTTGGGTTCTTGTCTTGCTTTAACTGCTTTGCGCCCTATGTCATTGCTAACAACTGTGGGAGGAATATGTAAAGTACCATCAAATTTGGAAAAATAGGACATTACATCCACTCCAGTCATTTTGCTCCAATGTAAATCAATAGGTGCAAGGCAATAAAGACTGAGCATCATTGTATTTCCATAGACTGACCTTAATATTAAATCCTATGACTGGTGAGTCAGTTTCTGTCTGGTATTTTGACATTTGCCTCTCACTAATCATTCTGCACAATTCCATTAAAAACAGTATATATTAAAGCAGGGAAATTACATCTCTTAGAATTAATTTCTAAGTTTCCAACCCAAAACAGCATCGCAACTGGGGAAAAGTTGAACTTGTATTTTAGTTCAGGAGTCTTGGTTAGCTAATTGCTGGCATATTTAGTTAGTGCATATGATTCTTCAATACATGAGGTGCCCGACACTATAGCTGCTATAAGATACTTAAAAAAGGAGGACACTGTGCCATCATTTCTCTGATGGTCATAAGCCCAGCCAGCTATGTGCTCACCTCAAAAAGAGCAGTGTGATTTATAGAAATTTTGAGCGGTATTTACATGGTGTCACAGCCAAGTGCTTGATTGTGTTCCCAGCTGAAGCCAATGGGACTGTTGTCATTGATCTCAAGGTGAACAGGGCTGGGCCAGAAATGCAGGATTAAGGCTCACAAGGCAATATTCAGTTTCTCTTGAGGATTCAATGATTCCAGTTCTGAGCTTCCTCAATATCCACTCCAGCTACACAAACCCAAGGATGCTCAACACCTCTCTAGAATCAGAGCAAGCGATTCTGGAGTTAGATTCTCAAGCCTTAGTTAGCACTTAATAAAGAATGATTCAGGAAATATGGGGCAAGATCCAGCCCACAGATATACATTTTTTTCAGCACAATGTAAGCTTCTAGGGCCTACAAGCACTTTATTACATCTATTCAAAGCCATAGTTGGCAATACCATCTTTTGTGTAATGCCACAGCAAAAGATGCACTTTCCCAGGAAGTGGAAGATGTGCGTTTCGAGGGCCACATAAACCTAAGAGAGTTTGAACATACAACTCCTAGCCGTCCAGTCTACCAGGCTCTATGCTCAAAGATGTCCTTCATGTGTCCTCTTGAAGCCAGGCTGCTATGCATCCATGAATCTGGCCATCATTTTCCATCCATGTAACAACTTTCAAACCAGTTAGATCATCTCAACCAAAGAGAAAGTATCAAAGATGTAACTTTCCTCCATATTTCATGAAAATGGATGACCAAACAGGAGAGAGGCTTGTCTGTCACCAACACCAAGTGACAAAGAACAGCACAATCTTAGCCCTCCTCTTGTCCCAGTGTGCCTCTGGGTTGGTAATCAGGGCACACTACTGCTCATTCACGACGATGGCCTTGAGTCACGTTGAACTAGGGAAATGAAGTCCTGAAGTCCTCAGCAACCCTGAGGCTACTGTGCCACAAGGGTTCATAGCTACTTTCTCCTTTGATATTGCTTTTTGGATGTGGGGTGTTTTTTTTTTAAGGGATTAATTCTGCTCAACTGGGCCTTTGTTTTTCACAAAGTTTTCTGGATCCTGAATGGACAAAAGCATCTAATCTCTAGAGAAGGACAGAGAACACATCTGCTCCTAATATTTCATTTTGCAGACAGATGCCTGCTCACTCAAATGCCTGTCTTTCTTCACCCACCAACACTGGCAGCCTGTGTCATGATTGCCCTGCCTTTTCCTGCCTTTCAGATGTTTTCTGTTTAACTTGGGCACCTGAAGTGAGTGGTATTGATTTTGTCTGTGGAACATTCCTGTGGATTACAGGGGCTTGTTTTGTCAACATGTATTTCTTTTACCCTCCTGTTACGTGGGAAAATTCTTCATACAACCTTCAGTAATCCATTCTTGATTAGAGTGTCATTCAGATCATATTACACTGGCCAATTAGGCTTCACTTACTACCTCATGCTGTTGAATTTGTCTCTTAACAGAGACAGCTGTTTTAGAGTTACACTAAAGATGAAGTTTCTCCTTTCATATCTCCTGGGTAGACTTGAGATAAGCAACAGAAATCAAGCCCCATATTGATAACAACACTGAAATCTCATCTATCTTCTTTCTAAATTTTTTGCTTTATGTATATCCCATTAGGCTGATGATTATTCAGAGTTTTTGACAAAATGATATTCTGAATTTCTAAAGTAGGCCAAGCTTTAGCTTTCTTCCTGAAGCGTCAAAAAAAAACCCTCCATGGTGTAAACACTATTCCCTCCTAACGATACAAAAACATAACAATTAAAACAACCTCAAGCTGTAACTTACTCCAACTAAAAATTCACTATATATTTACTTGGCTCTATTTCATAGTTGAAAATTATGCAAAATTAGCACTCAACCTTTTGATTATATTAATGCAATTTCTTCCCCTCTCCCTTTACCAAGACTAGGGGTGTCCTGGATTTTTCATCTCTTTTTTTAATCATCCTTTAGTACAAGTCTTAATGTTTCATTTTGCCCTGTTTCTGGAGAAGAGCCCAGTACAGGGTTGCTGATACAAATACTCCGAGATTACCAAAAAAGGAAGATCCAGATCCAGCTTTTGTAAATTGGCCTAAATTCTGCTTTGTACCACGAAAAGGTTCCACTGACCAAAAAATCTTCAGAAAATAGAGCCTGGTAGTCTTTTCTTTTACCCCTCTAGCAAAATTTATGGTTGTTTTGAAAAGTCCCAAATGGAAAAATTTATCCAAATGCTAAATACTTGTATTTATGCCAAAAATAGTCATATTTTTGTTGGAAAACAGGAATTTTCCACGAAGGTGTACACTTTGTATAGAAAACTACTTTTTCTGTGTAAAATAAAAAACAAAAAAAAAAAATCCAGCAATTTTCTGTAGAACTGTGATTTTCATGGAAAAGTTTGGAGAGGGACTATTTACCACAAAGTAGGATATGGGCTTGGAAAAGAGCTGTAGAAAAGCCTCATCTAATATTGGTGCACAAAGCTACATTATAGAATCCTATAGAATCCTAGAATGGTTTGCGTTGGAAGGAACCTTAAAGATCACCTAGTTCTAATCCCCCTGCCATGGGCAGGGACACCTCTCACTAGACCAGGTTGCTCAAAGCCCCATCCAACCTGGTCGCGAACACTTCCAGGGATGGGGCATCCACAACTTCTCTGGGCCATCTGTTCCAGTGTCTCATCACCCTGACAGTTAAGAATTTCTTCCTAATATTGTGTCTAATTCTATTCTCTTTCAGTTTAAAACCATTACCCTTCATCCTATCATTTGATAAAGAGTCCCTCCCCATCTTTCCTGTAGGCCCCCTTTAAGTACTAGAAGGCTGCTATAAGGTCTTCCCGGAGCCTTCTTTTCTCCAGGCTGAACAACCCCAACATTCCCAGCCTGTCGTCACATGGGAGGTGCTCCAGCCCCGTGGAGAAGGGGTTAGAGCCTCTTTGTGGCCCTCCTCTGAACACACTTGAGTCATGTCTTTCTTATGTTGGGGGCTCCAGAACTGGATGCAGTACTCCAGGTGGGCTCTCTCGAGAGCAGAGCAGAAAGCGGTAATCACCTCCCTGAACATACCATCCATACTTCTTTTGATGCAGCCCAGGATGAGATTGGCTTTCTGGGCTGCAAGCGCACGTTGCAGGCTCATACTCAGTTTTTCATCTACCAATACCCCCAAGTCTTTCTCCTCAGGGCTGCTCTCAATCCACTCATTGCCCAGCCTGTATCCACGTTTGGGGTTGCCTTGACCCAGGTGCAGGACTATAAAATTCTTTTCACTGGCTGATCAAGTTCTATCTTGAAAAACAATTCCTTTCTTTGCCCTCACTGTTAAAATATTTGTCCAGAACAGCCACCTGGACATCAATCTATGCATTTACTCTCACCTGGGTTAATTTACCTGTTATTCTGCCAGATTTCCTTTCGTCTATATAGTTCCTTTCCTGGTAGCATATTTAATCTTAGTTTATATTTTATCAGGCTACCAAACCAAGCATTCTCTAAAGTCCTTAGGTCTTTATTTATTCGCTTTGCACCTGCTGGATTCATCTTTCTTGACTGTGGATTGCTAAATTTATATGCAACACTCCAGATAAGATCTGACCAGTCCTTTGTGTGTTACCTGGCATCATTACTTTTCTAACTCTACAGCAAGTATCTCTCCCATATGTCCTAAGCTCACATTTATTTTTCACAGTCATATCACATTAATAGTCGTATTTGCCACACACTGACTTGTACACACAGGACTTCCTGCTGTTGCCCTTTACCTTATGGTTGTTCATTAGCACATGACCTTCCATTTTGCTCTATTAAATTTTCAACTTTTTTCTAGTACTTACTTTTCAGTTGATCCAGTTCTGTAAGATATCCAGATACTGCTTACTGTTGACAATACCTTGAATCCTTAACAAATTTTGTTTTGTCAAAAATGAAAACACTTACTAAAAATAGTAAAATAGGATCCCAGCCTGATCTCTGAGGAACTTCACCGTTATTCCCATTTATCCTCTTATTTACACATCAGAATTATTTGTCAGGTTCATTTAACCACATTTTTCGTCAAATGAATTTTTCATTAAGCTCCATCATTTTGATATTAACTAGTAATTTCTATGGCACTGTATCAAATGCTTTACTGACAGCTATCTGGAATAAATATAATGTCTTTTCATTGTGTAGAAAATATGTCTTAGTAAAGAAAAGTATTGGATTAAGCTGATACTGACTCTTCTTGAAAAGACTATTTTTAATTTACTCCATTTTTCATTTGTCTTCCCTTCTGCACTTTCTCTTCTCTACTTTTCTAATGTCTTGCTTGCCACTCTATCAGTTCATTTTCTTTGCAGTTTTTGAGTTTTGCCTCTAGAGTCTTGTGGCAAAGTCTATTCTTTACTTTAAATTGTTCCAAAAAGAAATTATCATCATAATAACTAACCATTACAAAACCCCGTAAAACTAATGGGGACAATTTTCCTCTCATTGTATCAGAATAAAAAAGACGTTGAATTTTCAGAATAAAAAGATTTGATTTCTTCATGTTCAGTAGAAGTCTCAAAAATCACTGATCAAACCTGAAGCTTTGTCATAAATTATAGCTGAAATGACATTAGCCAAACATTTTCCATTATGCCAGAATCTCAAATTATTTATTTTATATTTAATTTATAAATTTGAAAGATCAGATTCTACTTCATCTATACACGTGAATATAAGAGAATACCTATTAATTTAATGTGTTCAGCAAGTATTAATGAAAGAACATAGCTATAATGAAAATATGGAAAACAGAATACTCTGGCCAAGAAGTTGGAAAGGTTCATTATACTGAAAGGACTTTTCTCACTCTTTCAAAATTACAAAAGAACTGGGAGACTTATAAATTTGAGGGAGAGAGGACAAAATTGCATACTTTACACTAAGTATTATAGACTGCACTCTGTGTCTTTGGTGAGCAATGTCCCTGTGCCACATCCTGAGGGAAGACTTCACAGTTACAGACATGTAATGTAACTGTAACCTTAATCAAGCCCTTTAAAAGTCTCTGACTCCTGAGCGTAACATACAAAAAAAAAAAAAAAAGTTTCTTTGTTTTTATAGGATTTCTTTGTGTTTCTAATCTGCTGAAACATATTTTTGAGTAGCCAAGCTACTTGCACACGGTAGAAAGACCATTCTTCAGAGTTCTTCATACCACTATGCTGTTGGTTAGGAATATGTGCTGCTCAGATGCATTCGGCAGCTGACATTGGTAAAATGCCATTTTCCTGGCCACCGCAACAAAGCTGTTTGTGGAACAGTTTGAGCATCATCTCCAGAAGATATGCTCTGAGCTCCAGCATGAAGCTACACTTCATGCCTAGAGATAGCAGGACACTGTTGGGAGTGCTGAAATGGAAAAGAAAGAAAAAGCTGAGGTGACACTTAAGGGCAGCCTTTCCTTAGAAAACTCTCCCTCTGCATGGTATTGGTTCTTTGTTTAAGAAAGAAGCACAGGGTTCAAGATATTATGTAAACAAAGACTATCAGTAATGACAGCAAAAGTTCAAAATAATCAGGAGGACTTTTTGAACACCTGCTGGAACTGCAGATAAAATACATTGGTGAGTTTCTTTTGTTTATTCATAGAATCTGCATTTCACCTTCTCCTCTTACTGTAGCTACTGCAACATTTGGTGCAGGAGGGTCAACTGTTGGAGAGTAGCAACACTGTGCTGTTTCTCACAGGACAGTGGTGTAGCCATATGTCCACTAGAGCCTGTCCAAGGCCTGAATTCCCATTGCCACAAGCAGGACACATGTCAGTTGACCCACTCAGGCCTGGCACCTTCTTTGTTGTGCTTCCATCTAATCACTGAAAGAGTCTCAATAAGATCATCTATGTCAGTAGTTACCAATGCTAACATTTTGGGGAACTTTTCCAACATAAAAGGTCCAAATGTACATTAAAGTCACAATTCCTTTCTCTTGGAAACCCTCTCTAACATCTGTCTCCATGGTTGATAAAATCTTCCCGTTTGGATTGCAGAAAAAAAAAATCCTAAAAAAATACAGGACGACAGTAGAGAGTGCCTTGAGAGATTTAGGAATACCTGATGAAGACCTAGTGTCTTCGCTAAGTGTGAAGACTTAGGAAGAGCACTCCTTTTGTAATGAGACTTTGGTACAGTTTTCTGCTTAAAGTGAAAGCAAAAAATCTCTCTGCCAAATCGAGAGCAGGACTCAAAACATGCAAAATAGCTTGAGTAGCTCAAAAGACAGCCACTCTTGAAAGAGGCACGTTGCCCAAGATGGCCTGTACACGTGTTTTGAGGGAAATCCTTCTCAGTTTTTAATGCGTTTCAGGTATTTCTGGCAACTGTGCGTTATGCATTGTGTAAACAATAATTATTATATGATTGAACAAAAGAAAATCTGCTTTTAAGCAATGAAAGCAATGTTTTTTTAGTCTTTATACATGACAAGACCATGATTTGTGGGTAGAATACAAATTGTCAAAACAGCTTGAACTCCACAAGCTATTTAAATAAGTATTCAGCTCAAAGGAGATTGATGTCATTGCTTCAGTATGGAAAGCTTCTTCTCCACGGGCCTGACCAAAATCACATCAGCTACTTATTGCTAACACTGAGTGTCAGAGGACTCTAAAAAGACAGATAGCCAGGCAGAAGCTACTTGTTACTTAAAGCTCTACTGGCATGTACCTTTCCTTGGTAGGCAGACTTTTCCAACAGCTGGAATTGCTGCAAACCTTTTGGCTCCTGCATGTGCCATGGGAGCAGAGAGCCTGCAGCACCTTGGCATTGCTTGCTGCTAGGTCCATTACCTGCTGCTGAACTTTCCACTTCCACTTTTACTGCTCTTCTGTAACACTCAGGCTCTGCTGATTCAAAGTAATATCAATTTCAATCAAATTGCACTTACTTTTCTACCATCTACACTGTGAAGAGGGGATGAATTTCTCCCCGTGTTTGGACTCCGTCCTTTTCCTCCATGTCTGTGCAGCTCTTCTGTCCTCACAGATAACTCCCCAAAATCTGTCTCTGTTCTTTCCTTTCAATTTGAAAGACCATTGTTGGAAAGGGCATCAAATCTACACTGACTGTCTAAATTTATATGATTCCTTGATTCCCTCACAGCCCTATCCATTCTTTGCTGCATAAGACTATCTGCCTCATTCACATCTATCTCTTTATATCAACAATTGTTTTAGTTTCATTCTTGTTCTTTTTTTTCCCCTCTACATCTGCTATAACCGGGCACTGAACTGCGCTGTGTTTAAGGGAAAAGAATTTGAACCATGTTTTCTGGGCTTCATCCATCAATAATTTGTATCCTTTTCAGACAAAACAAAAGCACTTAGCTATATCTAAACAAAAATATCAGTATTTGATGCATTTCTTTCATCTCATATCTCTTTCATGTCAAAGAGTCACTGGGAACAGCAACAGAAGAAATGGTTGGGATGTAACTGATGATTTTTCTTTTCTCCTTAAAATGCTGATTCATTGAAAACAAAACATCACAAAAATCCATCTCTGGACAATCTTCTGATAGAACAGATACAAGTTTCAAAACTTCTTTGCCAGTTCTGGCGTATGCAGACTGCCCACTACCCGAGATGCTAGTTTCTGTCATTCCACAGAAGGAATAATGATGACAGTTCCCAAGACTGTTTCTACACAGAATGTTAACAGTAATTTGTTAATTAGTTTCCCAGGCTACTCAGCTTCAACAGCCTAATGAATCATTTGCTCGAAGAATCAAACACTGGGTTTTGGTGTCTGGCAACTCTTGTGTCCTCAGCTGCTGGGGCAGTCCAGCTGGTGGACAGTCTGCCTGACAGCTCCTCTGTGAAGGGACCGCCGTTGGGTTTACTGCTCAAGTACCTGAAGAGCCTTGACATGTATAAATTTCACTCATGAGAGTGACTGGATTTAAAGATTTCTTTCTTAGGGGGAAGCCAGTCATCATAAAGTGCAAGAAATCACTTCTAAAGAGAGAGAAGAGGGGAAGGATTTTTCCAAAGCCTTGCAATAATGATAAGACATCAGACTCCTGTAGCATATAAGATTAGAGAGCATGGTTTTAAGACTGATATTTTGGAAAGACCTATAGCTCCTATGAAATTGCTAAGAGCACCCCTAGACTGCATGTGTGAATATCCAGGACTCCGAAGAGGAACCCTGGGCACTGGTCTTGGGAATCAGGGGGGTTGCACTGTGCAATTCTCCGTTTCCAAGGGGTTTGACATCAGAGTCTGCCCAGGAATCTCAGAGCTAGAGGCACAACCAGCTTCTTCTACAACCCAGCTGTTTTAGAAGTAGGTGCAATTTGGCATTTCGGTCCACCTGTCACCTACAGATCAAAGTCAATCCAAAGGGGTACTATTTGCTGTTAAAATGAAAATATTTTCATTACTTGATCATATGCCACCCTACAAGTGTTTTGTTTTGGTTTTTTTTCCTACATTAATGCTTCCCTCTGCTCTCAGCATGCAGGTTATAATACTGCTCATTACGTTTTGTAATATTTCTTTTTAATGATGTCACAGAGGTTATAATTAGGTCTTTCTTCTTAATATATTAAAAGAATTTTTGTAAATGCATTAAAAAATATGAAAATTCTCTTCAGCTTTTCCCTAGAAGTGTCCTTGGTTTTGCTTATAGCTGGTTATTTTGGGTGGTATAAGGCTATTTAGGAGGCTTCTGTTGCCTGCTCAGTCCCTTTGAATATACAGTACTTAAATTACAACAGTGTAAAGACGACTCTAATTTATTCTCAATCTCAGCTAAAAGCCAGCATATAAACTCTGCTTTTTCTATCATAAAAGGCATGGGCTAACATAAATGTCACTTAATTACATATTTCATATGCCTTGTGAAGCAAAACCAAGATCCATGCCTGGTGTAAACTGCCAGGCAATAATATGGAGTTGCCTTAAACTGTTGGTCCATTATTGAGACCACAAAAAAAACCCCAAACAGCCTAGGGGGAAAGGAAGATTTTGTAGTGCAGTTGCTGGTCTGCCCAGTGATAAGACCGACCCTGCCAGGGATCACTTCACTTACCCCACATCTGTGGGGGGGGTTTCGTGTCTGTCTGGCTTGGGGGGACCGTGCTCGGTTGTCTTCATGGTTTCACGGGCGAAAGGTATCCCAGTGCTGGCACCGGGACGCTGTCGGGACGGGCACCGCGACCCCTCTGGGTGTGTATGCGGGAGAAGAGGGGGCTTCCCCGGCACCTGGGGGCAGGCAGAGCGGGATAGATGCCACCCATAGCCCGGCAGGAGCCCGCGATGGCGGGGGAGCACCTGCGAGTCGCCGGGATGGGCGAGGGGGCGTCCCGGCTGAGGGGAACGACTCGCACTTCTTATGGGGGGGAGCGACAGCGGCAGGGAGAGGGAGGAGGAGAAAAGGAAGCCGAGGAGAGGGGCTGAAGAGAAGCGGGAGGGAAGGGAGCCGGGGTCTAGAGGAGGAGCTGAGCGCAGAGAGGCGGCGGCGGGCAGGCACTCAGTCGGGCCGGGAGCTGACGGCCGCCGGAGCGGGAGGCGGCCGGGGGCAGGTGCGGGAGCTGCTGACAGCCGCAGGGCGGCGGCCGCCCGCGGGGCGGGGGGCTCTGCTGGGCGCCCCGACGGCGGCCCCCGGGCCCTATGGTGCCGCGGCGGGACCCGGCTCCTCCTCGCCGCCTTCGGAAGGGGCCCGCGGAGCGGCGCGGGGCAGCGCAGCCCGCCGGCCCCGGCTCTCGGCGGGCATGAGGAACCTGCCGGTCCTCCTCCTCTCCCTCTGCTGGAGCCTGGGGCGGGTAAGTCACCCCGCGCTGTCCCCCGGCCCTGGGAGGTGACCCCCGCGGCTCTTCTCGCCGCCCCCAGCCCTAAGGTGGCAGCGCGGACAGCCCCCCCGCCCCCGCCCCGGCCCCGGGCTGGCGGTTCCCTCACGGTTCTCCCGGAGCGGGGGCGGCGGGCTCAGCGGCGGCCGTAGCAGGTGCGGAGACTCCGGCCCCGCCGCGCTCACTTCGGGAGACAAGTGACGGCCACCGCTCGCCCTCACCGGGTGTCCCCGGGCGGGCATCGGGCAGGGAAGGGGGGGTCCTGCCCTGCCGGGACCCCCAGCTCGTCTTCGCGCCGCCCCTCCTGAGCCGGGCTCCCCGGCCGGCAGCGGGGGGGCGCCGCCCCGCAGCCCCGGGCGCTCCTCGGGGGCTGCGATGGCTCCGCCCCGGCGGGGCAACGCGGGCCCGGCCCGGTCCCCGTCCCCGGGCCCGGCGGAGCCGGCGCTGGGCGAGTGACTCCTATTTCGGCGTTCCCCGGCAGCCGGTGGCCACCGCGAGTTCGCCAAGAGTTTTTACAGGGCACTGCCCTGGTACGGGCTAGAGGGTGGTTAGCAGTCATCGTGTGGGGGAAAACCCGCATGATTAATTTCTCATTAATGTATGCAACCGGATAACAACGCACAAAGCATTCAGAATATTAAAGTCTCCAAATTTAGGGCGTCTGCTTTTAACATCTTTATATTTTTAAGCCTTTCTCCAGTTGTTTGTAAAAATCTGTAACGTTGCTGGAAATGTCATTGATGAAAAATAAGAAAAATCTGCCCTTTAAATCTTTCCATTTTTTTGTTACTGGAAACTTAAAATAACAGATCATTTGCACCAGAAGTGAGGAAACCGACTTCTTCTGCTTGTCAGAAGAAATGTTTTTTTCAGTCAAACTGCTGCTCTGGATGCTTTAAAAATTGTTAAGCCACTAAAACCACAGCGAGACTCCTCAGCTGGATTTCCAGCTAGCTGTGTACTTTTACATTGCTCAACACAGCACACACGGTTCTGTGTTTAGTGGTTACACAGGATAACCCAACCTTGGTAAAGCAGAGGGAAAGATGGATAAGCACCAGCCCTGAAAGGTGGTGAGCACTCTCAAAATCCATTTTGGGGTTCTTGATACGTTTCGGGATGTGGTCAGTGCCACACAGTCTTGAATGCTAAAGAGCATTGGTGAAGTAGATCTGAATGAAACTGGGGTATCTATATTATAGTTCGACATGTGTGTCAGGTTTGAAAAATATTGTTGTGTTACCTTTGGGTACTAACAAACTGATGTTCTCAAAGTAACCTTTGCTATTAGATAACTAATACTGAGAAATTTGCAGTTCTTCTGTAAGTGGGAGAGAAAGAAGTCACTTATTTGGCAGGTTCCTTAATTGTAGCAGCTGCTTTCATTTACCCTTCATTTAGTTAACATTTCCATTTATTGGAACCTACCTTTCCAAACCCCAGTAATTATAATACTCGTTGATGAGTAGGAGATCTAGTCTCAGTTACCAAATGTTTGCAACTGGAAAAAAACAACAACAAATACTGTTATATGAAAGGAAAACACAATTAAAAACTTTGTATATACATGAGACTTTATTTTACATGGGAGCTATCTGGAAAGTAGATAATACATAACAAAACACAGATAATTTCAATGTAATGCTGAACTTTCTATTGTAAGTGCTAGAAATCCTAATTTATGTCTAGAAATCAGAATTTATGTTAAGGAGCTGTACAAATTCACTTTAAAAAGAAAAAAAAATAATCTGCCCTGGAAACATATATTGTCAATATAGAGAAAAGATGGTGAAAAGGAATTAAAGTTCTGATGTTGTAAGTGGTGAAATACGATATTTGGAGAAGAGACAGATTTTAGTGAGTTTTCGTAACAGCTCCTGCTGTTATATTTATGAATATTTGGCTGTATTTTTAAAAGCTGTGCAAGTGGCTTACCCACAAGGAGACTGCAGAATAAGCAGGTTCTCAGTCCCAACTCTGGGTCCTAGGTTCTGGGTCCATGATCATAGCTTAGTTAATTAAGTATTGCCACTTAAAAAAGTGTCTCACAAATCAGATACTATTACCAGGTTCTGTACTAAATGTCTCCTAGAAAAAGTAAGAGAGAGAAAAGGGGAGAGAAGCTTGGAGAGGGACCACCCTTTTCTTGGCTCTACAAGTGTGAGGGTGACAGAAGTACAACATAGTCACATTTTATTTCATTATGATGTTATTTTATTTGAGCTAATCTCACTGTCCCTTCAGTTCCAGTGGTGTTTCCTATTCTACATTTCTCACCTACTACAGTCATTTTTCCCTTGCAGTCTGTTATGGACTCTGCATGTTTCTCTGTTAGGCTCTGTCTGCCTCTGAGTCCAACTGACTTCAGTACAACTTCCCGGTGTCTTGTTACTCTCCCCAATACTGGTACATCCTTGTCTATTCCCATGGACATAAATAACCCCTTCTGAAAACCAAGGAACTGGGGGCAGGGCTGTAAACAGGTAAAGGCAATAGTGCTTTCATTTTGAAAGGAGCGGGGTTTTCTTCCTACATAACACTTGCTTGCATCAAATAATCATGCTCTGGGACCTAATCATGCTCTGGGATCTTCAAGAGGTAAAATATACATAGTGGAAAAGGGAAGAAAGCAAAATTTACCATGTCAAAGAGAATGCAGTTTGATTGGTTTTTATGTTCTGTGATTCACATTAAGCTTTCAGCTTCCTAACTTACTATAAAAGTGGAAAAAGCAAATGTGTTTACTTTTCCTGCTTCAGTTTAACTCAGTTTTTCTGGAGGAAAAGGTCTCTTGATACAGTATTGATGAATGCACTAGAAAGTTAAATATTTTCTTGTAAATGGTAATTGGCCTTGAAATGCTACAAGAAAGAGCCAGTGAATGCTCTAGTAGATTATTTTAACATTTTGTTTTGAAAAGTCAATGTGTGAGAAGCTAAAATGGGCGATGACTGTATCTTTAAATGCCTAGTGCATACTTGGGCAAAACCCATGCCACTTAAAGTTGTGGATTTCACTACTGGTAGCTGCATCATTTGTAAAGCATTTTAATTCTTGTTTCAAGACCCTGGCCTGTTTGTTAATTTGACACAGGTGAATGGTGTTCATCCAGAATGCAGGTTTCAACTGGAGATTCACAAGGAGGAAACAAGGTGCATGGAACTTCTAAAGAATGCAAAGCCAGTGGACTACAAAGGTAAGAAAAGACAAGCTGTAATGTAGAGACAAGGGGAGCACTCAAGATTTTTCTCCCTTTACCTTCTTTGCTGTTGTGGTTGCAGTTGCTGAATTTGTCTGTACTGTGCTTATAATTTTTATGTATTTTAGAATTTACGCAGATTGTGCAGCTGCAGCAAGCGTGTTGTGAGGGGTGTGCCAGGCATTGGGTGGGACACTGGATGGGAGCAAATGCATTCTCGTGTTTCAAGCTGTTGCCGCCAGTATTTTCTGACTGGCAGAGAAGCTGCAGGGTGGTGATGACAGTACCAGAAGAAAGAACAAGTCTTGAGGAAAAGCTGAAAGCCTTGGATTCAAGCACCTGTCTCTACCTATGGCTGAAAGTAAAGTACTAGTGGCAGGAATGATCTCTGGGTTTCCCAGGCAGGTGTTTTGGATCTTCTGTCTCCTGTTTCAGAAGGCCAGATTTACCCCCAGAGAACCAGAATCGTGCAAAGGAAAAACTGGACAGTAGTGTTACATTCAAAAAACAGATTCTCTCTGTTACTTTTTTGTTTTTATTTTATGTCTAGATAGAAAGATAAATATAGAGATAGAGATATGGCCAGTTGTAATTTAATAAAGAAGGAAGAGCAGATGTAGTTTATTATATTTTTTATTTTAGATTTCACTAGATTTCCTTGCTACGTTTTCACATGAGTGAAAATTATGATGAGATCAAGAAAAAATGTTATTTTTCTTGTAAGTTGGAGCTGCTGATAAAGCTGTTTGTTCAGCAAGCAAAATATGAAGGCGACAAATAAATTTACACAGCCAAATGAAAAGCAAATATGTAACACAAAGTAGCTAGGGCAAAACT
>KZ505964.1:405245-419541 GCA_002844005.1 Limosa lapponica baueri
GGTGCTTGAGTGGAAAAGGCATTGAAGTGAGTATGGGTGAGTGTATGAGGTAATGAACAATAATACATTTGTTGCATACCTCGTTGGAGGTTGATACAGCGTACAAAGCAGTGGAGAGTAAGGCATTACCTTTTATCTACACACACAGATAAACTTTATGAAGTGTTCCCACTAGTAATCCCTTATTTTTGGCATCGTCTTTCTGAATACAGAACAGATGCTGCATTTAGAGCTGTATAATCCTAAGAGGAGTGAAGAAAGACCCAATCCCCATGAACAAGTGACAACTCTGGAGAATAGCATGTCCTTGAGAAACTGTATGAAAATGACTTTTTGTAATTAGTGACCAAATGCAGAATTTAGCCCATAATCCTCCTCTCATCTTTTTTAATCTCCAAACCCTATTCTTGGTACAGCACAGAGGCTGCCTCCTGACTATCACACTTAGTTGTCTTCCAAAGGAAAGCAAGGCCCATGGGAATGCTATGCCACTGGTTCTCCTTCAAGCTGCAGCTGGGACACCCCCAGGGGCAAATCCAACTGTAGGCTCTGTAACATGCTCTTGGGTTCCCTAGTTTA
Organism: Limosa lapponica baueri; assembly: GCA_002844005.1. Lineage (NCBI taxonomy): Eukaryota > Metazoa > Chordata > Aves > Charadriiformes > Scolopacidae > Limosa > Limosa lapponica. The sequence goes on from KZ505964.1 coordinate 405,825, forward strand.
TGTGTACTTTGAAAGTCACTGAAACTTTGAAAGTAGGCACTTTAAGTCTACATAAGCTGTCCAAGTTTAATTGCACTAAGATGGTTTAACACAAATATAGAACTTTGAAATGTTCCTTTTCCAGCTTCATTTAACTCAGGTGGCTTGATTTTGGGCATGACCGCACTAGCACAGAGTAAATGAATAGTGAATTGCTAATACTATAAATATTCTGAAGAACAGTATTATACATGGATGTGAATAGTTCCTTCTCCAAGTTTCATGTTCTCTAATGTAGAAAACAAATTGTCCCTCATACTTAGTATTGTTAAGATAATAGTTTTATTTCTTTCTTTAGCGTTAATTACAGATGTAAATTTTCAATTGTCAATTGCCTTATTTGAAGACATAAATGCCCAGAATTTTTGCACATGATCTTTTGGGGTTTTTTTGAGAGAGAACTTGAACTGAGATAAGTAACATTTCATTATTTCTTTGTATTCATAATTCTTCATAAAGCTTATATTCAGAAACCTTCATAACCCTTCACTTAGCATTATAGGTAGTCACCTTTAAACAAATAGAGCATGCTTGATCCAAGTGCTTGTAGAAGCCTAGAGAAAGATTTATTCTCATTCACAAGGTACTGCTTTTTAGCCACATCTATAGAGACATCAGCATGGGCAAAACCATAATTACTTGTTACTAGTACTACTATAAAACATGTCTGTAACATTTTATGACAGCCATTCCTTAAATAAATATACAGAAGCATTCTTTGTTCAAATCTCTGTTATTTAGTTCAGGAGAGATGATTTTGTAAGTCCATGTCCTTTTTTCCGAAAGTTGTCCAATCACGGTGTGCTCCCGTTGTATTTGTGGTGCTGAGTCCAATGAACTACTTTCACTTTTTTTAACATTTTCTTAGCTTTTCTTAGCATGGTCTGTCAAAATAACATAGTTTTAATGAGACATTTTGCAAACAATGTATTAACTGACCTAAAAATAAGCTGGTTAATTAACAGACTCTTATGATTCCCTTAATATTTTCATACCAAATACCATCTTTGCAACTTTCTTGAAAGAGTCTAATCTTTCTTGAACTACTTATCGAAAGCTTCTGCCAAGTCTTTATAAGATAAATACAGAAGGGTGATATGAACCAGACTGAACTTTCAAGTCTGTTACTGCTGGTTTTGTTTCAGGATGTGTTGGAGTTTGGGATAACATCACCTGTTGGCGTCCTGCAAAGATTGGAGAGACTGTCACTGTCCCTTGTCCAAAAGTATTTAGCCTTTTTTCTGGCAAACCAGGTATTTCATTTTAAAGTGTCTTTTTGCTGGTTTCTCTTTGGTATTTTCTAACATAATATACTAAAAAGGCTGTGTGTGTATGTTGTAGTTTAAGGTTTTTATTTTCTTTTTAAAGAGTTAAAATAATAGATTCTTAAAAGAGCTGTTCCTGTTACATTATGAAAAGACCAAATAATTGTCTTTGCGGTCCATATGGTCTTTGAGTCAGATACTAAATATGTATTCTGATATAGTGACACTCATCAAGGCTGAAGACATTGCTTGCTCTTTTTGAACTATTTATGTTAATTATTAAGGCAGCTGAGCCTGACTGACATCTTTAACAGTTGCCAGCAGGTCACATGCAGGTTGTTCCTTCTGTGCTGAGGAGGGGAGTTCTACCTTGCCTTCATGAGAATAATGAGACAATGTTAACACATAATATCTAAAAATTATCACTATTGCAATTTAAGGTAGTTATTATCACAGAATCACATGGGGTTGGAAGGGACCTCTGGAGATCATCTAGTCCAACCCTCCTGCAAGCGCAGGTTCACCTAGAGCAGGTTGCACAGGAACTTGTCCAGGTGGGTTTTGAATGTCTCCAGAGAAGGAGACTCCACCACCTCCCTGGGCAGCCTATTCCAGTGCTCTGCCACCCTCAAGGTAAAGAAGTTCCTCCTCATGTTTAGGTGGAACTTCTTATATTCAAGTTTGTGCCCATTTCCTCTTGTCCTATCCCTGGGCACCACTGAAAAAAGACTGGCCCCATCCTCTTGACACCCACCCTTTAAGTATTTATAAGCATTGATTAGATCTCCCCTCAGCCTTCTCTTCTCCAGATTAAAAAAGACCCAGGTCCCTCAGCCTCTTCTCGTAAGGGAGATGCCCCAGGCCTCTAATCATCTTCGTAGCCCTCCTCTGTACCCTCTCCAGCAGGTGCCTGTCCTTCTTGAACTGGGGAGCCCAGAAGTGGACACAGTACTCCGGATGGGGCCTCACCAGGGTGGAGTAGAGGGGCAGGATAACCTCTCTTGACCTGCTGGTCACACTCTTCTTGATGCACCCCAGGATGCCATTTGCCTTCTTGGCCACAAGGGCACATTGCTGGCTCATGGTCATCTGATTGTCCACCAGGACTCCTAGGTCTTTCTCCTCAGAGGTGCTCTCTAGCAAATATTATGAAACCTTTTATTCTGCTTTTTAATGGAACTTCAATAGAGCTCATCAGTGTCTCAGAACACTGAAACGTTTAACTGTTTCAAGTCTACCGTCTTTTGCACCGTCTCGTCAATGTATCACACAGTGGTTTAATTTTGCACTTTGGCTTGTTAGTGGGGTTTCAAAAATAGAGGATGCACAGATAGAATTTCACATATGTATCTCAAAATGCAGCAGGAAGAATCTTATCCCCTTTGCTCAGGTGAGAAACCTTTGTCATGAAGAGCTGGTGAAAGATGCAAAACATCACAGTGATTTAATGCTGCTTTTGAGGTCTCAGTGGAGAGCTTTTTAACAATATTATTTTACCATAGAGGCTAGCTTGGGGTATGACTAAAATACCTTTATTCTCAAAACTCTTGTTCCAGTAAAAAAGAGATAACTAAAACAATCTACAGATGAGTAAAGGTTTTCATTCCTAGAGCTGGTGAATCTTGATTAGTTTATCATGGACAGTCTAAACAGTTTATAAAGGGAAAAGTATGTGTAATCTTCACTAAATCTTGTGAAATCTATAAAAGTATTTAGATGACTCAAAGAAAGATATTAAAGTGTTGTCATGAGTCAATACAAACTCATAAATATCAAAAATCCAAAATCTGAATTAAATCATACTGCTTCTGTCTATTTGCCGAAAGCTAAAGCATGCATGCTCTCTCTGTAGTTTGAATGTTTGATATTTAACGTATATATTACAATATTACAATAACATTTTAATTTTCCTATAAAACAACTGCAATAAATATTTAAGTCTGAAACCTTCAAAATGTATTACAACTTTATCTCATTTGGGCATAGCATCATCAAGGCTAAAAGATCACTTTGTTTTTATAGTTTGCTATAATTTTCCCATATACAGCTTTTTTCCTAGCTACCTGTTTAATCTTGCTTGTGGAACAAACAGGGTGGGTTTTTAGAAGTTCAATTAAGAGGATTTTTTAAATCTTGTCTTTCTATAATTTCTTCCTTCAGATATAAGACAGCAAACATCTTGCATGGTTGATTCTATTAAGTTCTAAGTATCTCAGCACCTTAAAAATTTGTTTATGCTCAACAATATATAATTTATTTAATTCACAGACAGAACATTTAAATTCACTTGATTCTTATAGCAGGAAATTATAAAAATATTTTTAAACAAGAGGTCTAACACTTTTTATTTAGCCAGATTTCTAAGATGTATGTTTTGGGTTTTTCAGTGTTTAAGAGGAATTAAAATTCTACTACAAGGTGATCTAGACTACCTTATTTTTTATGGAAATATTCCAAATCATAAGTAGGCTTTTAAATAACATCAGTTCTTTAAGGGATTTCTTAATTTAAATTGTGAATTAAAAAATAAAACATTTTTCTTCTCATCTTTACAACTTTTGGAGAACTGGCTCTTAATTTCTTCTGTGATGGTCAAGGTTATAGTTTAGGCATACCACATAATTAATTCCCTATTGAATATTAGTAACTTTATATTAAATGACTTTCTACTGTAAAAGCAATCATAATATCCTGTAATGTTTTTTCTGTATTGTACATAACGATGTAAGTATATGACTATCAGAAAGTTATTCTGTGAATTTTTTATTCAAATGTCTGTGTCAAGTTACAGGTTTGAAATGAGGTTGCTGTCTGAAATATTTAATTGCATGGAATGATGGTGTAGAAATAAACAGTCTTCCACAGAGCATTGCCTAACTGTCTTTAAGTTAGAAGGTCTTACAGTACTTATAGTAGAAAATACTTCAGCATCTTGAATAGGTAGAGTCTAAACCCCAACAGTCTTTTTCTTGCAAAGCTGGGTTTGACGTAATTTGTAATTCTGTTAACACATTCCTCTGCTCTGCCTAGTCAGAGAAGTTGATGTACTTTTAAAGTGATGACTCTTCAGAGTGTATAAATAGGTTACATTTTCTTTAAAAAATGCCATGTCTATGCCAAATAGCAGAGGTGGCCCTGTTGTTTGAGGAGACACTGTGGTTTCAGGTCAAGGTCTTATAAGCTAGAAAGATTTGGTTGTTGGTTGGTCAACCATTTGTAGGATATTTACAACTTTCCGCTGAAGACATTATACAAAGAAGAAATTCCAGTAACCAGTCAGCAAGATAAAAATCACAAAATCTTTAGTTTGGAGTGTATATAAACACCTTTGGTTATTTTTTGGCCAAAGCTGATCTGTGACACATAAATATGTTCTTGTGTGGTGAAAACCAGGCATCTTTAAGTCAGTTAAAGACCAGTGGTAAACTCCAAACCAAAGCAATATGTTGTTATAGATTTGAAGTATCACGGATGTAAAAATTACTCTAAGAAAGTCAGAGGAAGTTACTTATGATTTAACATTGTAAGAGTAAGTTACAATAATTTTAATGACTATTCTGTATTCTGACATCAGACTCTTCAGTTTTCTCCTATTGAAGTTCTGTATTGCATGAACATTAGTTCATATTAATTAGATTAAGGAGCAGAATCATGGGTTGCCCCCATCTCATCTGCATGACTTCATCTGGGAAAAGAGTCAACTTCTTTGCTCAGTTCCAACCAAAAAATCCTTTCTGAAATTAATAGATGTTCAAAATTCCTTTCCAACCATACTTGCACATCTCCTGTGCATTCCTAGTACTACATTATTTCCGTGATTGGTTCAAAGAGTGAGATTCAGCATGCATATTTATTTCCTTGTTCTTCAACCGATCACATAATTTGGCCTTTAAAGTGCATTACCAACTCTACCAACATTTGCTGTAGCAGTAATTCATCACCATAATATCTAAGAGATTTTATAACTCTTCAATAGATCATTTGGCATTATGTTCTCAGAAAAGCTTAAATAGGTTAGAACAACTTTCACTTCAATTACTTTTCTATCAAATTACTTTACCTACAAATTATCCCCTTTATAGAATGAGCTGAAAGACTCCCTCCAGAATACTTTAGATAAAACAGCAAAATATTTCAGGCTTTTGCAGATGTAACAGAAATAGCTGTTATACCAAAGCTGAAGCCTGCCATTGCAGCTTGGAATTACTTTTGTTTTTCTTTAATGCAAAGGCAATTCAGAGGAAGAGTAAAAGCCAAAGTAATATGAATAAAAAGCACATGAGAGGAAATGCTAAATGGCTGGGTTGCTTTAACAGAGTACTAGGAAATACAGCATGTTAACAGGGAATAACAAAGTTAAGTTGTCTAAAGATTCATTGATGAGGAGACTTTTGAGTCTTTCTAATTTAAACTCTCACATTTTGCTTTACAGGAAATATTAGCAAAAATTGTACGAGTAATGGATGGTCAGATATTTTTCCTGACATCTTAAGTACATGTGGATATAATGACTATGAGGATGATTATAAGGTAGGAAAAATACTTTTTCTATCCATTTAGATGCTGGTGTTCAATACAGCTATCAGACATATTCTGCTTCTAAATAATTCCCATTTTACTCTATCAGAATTAATGGAAATCTGTAGTAATTTTTGGTAGCATTGTTGCCATATGCTTGGATTGCAGATGTCATATAAGATAAAATCAGAAATGTAGAATTCAGTGACTTTGAAACTCAAGGCTATCAACAGTTGGTAATTGCAGTAATACATCTGGATTTCTAATATTGCAGTGTTACTGGGCTTATGCACAGTATGTTTTTCATTGCGTTGTTTCTAGAAGTTTCTATTATAACAAATCCTAATACTGTGATAATCTGTTAATAATACATGCACCATTTGATTGCTGGGATGTGCTTAAGTTATAAGTAAAATAGAATGAATTTAGGTCATTGGAATTATTGCAAATTTATATTGGACTTTAAATTGTGTTAGCATTTAGAAGTGGTTCAAAAAGCTATCAAGGTATCTGGAAAAATGAATTTGTTCACTTTGCGAATCCTGTTTCTTGTTCTTTTTGTTAAGGGAAGTACTATTTCCAAAACGTTGTATCTGTTTCTGTTTTTGTGGTGAGAGTAAAAGAGCAAGATTTTGTTTGCAAGGATGCACTCATAGTGTCAGTAAAACTCTTGTTATCATGAACAGATGAAGTCCTCTCATGAATAAAGATACTTGGCTGGTGGGGTTTTTCTGGATTTTAGTATGTGTGGAATAACTCTAGCAGACCTGTTCAGTCTGGTTTGCAGAGATGTGCATGATTCTAGCTAAGACATGCAGTTTTTGCCATCTCTCTGTATTTAAAAGCCCAGCCATTACTGTAGTTGAGAATAGAATCATAGAATAGAATAGAATCATAGAATAGTATGGTTGGAAAAGACCTTTAAGATCAAGTCCAACCATTAACGTAGCACTGCCAAGTTACGACTAAACCATGTCCCTCAGCATTACATCTACATGTCTTTTAAATACTTCCAAAGAAAACAGATAGAGTATGTTGTTTTCCCAACTTCTCTGAAGACAGATTCTAAAACATTGGTGTCATCTGACAGCTTGGGGATGCACATGTATTACTGCTAAAACAGCCATTTTAAAACACTGTCATTCAACCCAGACATCGTCACGTGGAGTGAAAATGGGTCAAGACTTAAAAATTCAAATTAAGAAAAGATAACAGTTCAAGTAGTGAGAAGTACTTAATTAGTAGATGAACTAGTATAATAGAAAAGCTGTTCTTGTTTGACATATTCATTAATAATTTGAAGGAGAAGAATGAAATACAAGTTAACTATACTTGCAGGAATGACCCTCGAGAAGCTGGAAATAGGAAGTAGTAGCAACATGTACAAAAGCCTGGAAAGGAGCAAATAATAAACCAGTGAGGATGAAAACCAGCAGAGAGATGGGGAAAATAGGCACTGAAAAAATGATTAACAAAAGTACAATAGATAGATAGAATATCATAGATATTTAATATAGATAGTATACAGAATAAATGCATGTTGCAGGGGGGGAAAGGGGAATGCAAGCACTGATTGCATTTCAAGCAACATGGCTCAAGGGCTCTGTCTTTTTTTCTTAAGTACCAGTGTCATTGTTCAGGCAACATTGTTTGGCTGAGGATCATAAACTGGTCATTTCGGTGGGATGAGACACTAATTCTTTTCTAACCTTAAAGTTGACAGGTCAAAAAGTGGATACAACAGTGCTGGCTTGTCAGAAGATAAGCTGTTCCTGTGCAAATATTACATATTTTGTAGTTGAAGAAAGCACAAAAATTACAAGGAAAAAATTTGAAAAGGGTAACAGGAAAGCATGTTTTAAATCCATCTCTTTGTGAGAGACAATATAAAAAATGCAAGTATCATTCAGTTGTGAGATTCCAGGAGGCATTTAAGGTTCTGCATCAGACAACTGTTATACAGAAAGATGTTTTCTTGAATTCGGATCTTAGCGCTCAGTGGTAGCACCTCAAAACAAAAAATCTTTACACGGCATAAATCAGTGCAGTTCATTTTTATTTGACCTAGAACTTGAACAAAAAGAATAAAAATTAAATCCTAAGTATTTGGATACAAAATATCTTGTACACAAAAATACCATGCAACACTATCTTTGCAGGTGGTGTGTGAGGTTGCCCTCAAAGTTACAGTAACTAAGGTCATCATATCTTAGGGAAGGTGGCAAAATACTTACCTTATGATAAGTTTTAAATTTTCTTCTGTTTGCTGTCTCTGAAGACAATGGTAAAGGAGTAGGTAGAAACTGTCTCTGGTGTCAGCTTGGTTGCCTACATCTTCACTGCTGAATGAATTTCCATTGTAGATCTAATTAAATATTTATTCCTCTTTTTTTTTTTTTTTTTTGGTGTCTTTTAGGATATGGACTTGTATCTTTACTTCAAAGGAGACTTATTTCTATACATGTTTTTTCTGTATGTATATGCATACATGCAGACATATATATATCCAGATGTGCATCTATTTTGGGTAGTTTTGAATATTCTAGAAAAGGTTTAAATGACAGAGTTGGTGAGCAAATATTCAACAGGCAATTTATGAGTAGGTACCAAATTTTTATGCTGAAAATGCACTGAAATGTGAAAACTTATTTAAAAATACCACAAGCACGTCATCTGTTATTTCTCTGCCAAGTTGACTGATATTGTTCAGGGTGTGAAAGTACTTGTCTGCTTTTACAGTTTGCATTGATTTTACTCAGAGTTAAAATGTTCAATTCTTATACCATGTCAAATGCTATATTAGCAGGTTCCATAAAAAGAAACTGTTTGCTTAACATTTTGAAATTAACTCTAAGTTCCTGATGCAGCACCCTTGAATAGAATGGTTTATTTTATGTAAGATCTTCTGTTAGTATTCTTTAGTGCTCCTCTCTGTATTTATAAGCAACCAATTTGACAACTATAAAAGTGTCTGAACAAACTATCTGTACATTGTTATAACGTCAAATTGTAGATCTAAACCTTTATTGTATACTTCCAGTCTCTTTCCTGTAAGTAAATTAGTTACTGCTAACCTTCAAGATTTAGATCCATCAGATAAGCGTCTTTTTTTTCCCTTTTATATATCTGTTGAGGTCATGGCAGCACAATGGGAAAATGAGTAGCTTGATCTGACCATGCTGGAAACACACGTCAAGGTGTGTTAACCCAATCTAAGCTTCACCACAATCTTTCCTTTCACGTGGATATATTTTGACATCTTCTGCCGAGACAGAACAAGCTAGAGATGTGTCCTAGCTGTCCTCAGAGGGTATTAAACTCTCTGTCAACATTATTAATATATGGCAAGATGCCTGGTGAATGTAAAGGACTGAAATATGTCCACTTTACTTAAAATAATGACTGAGTCAGTTAATACAGTGTTGTCTAATCTTAGCATGAATTGGCCTGAGGTTTGTTAGATCACACAAATACCAATACATACAAGTTACAGGCTATGCAATTTGAATGCACAGGGTCATACAAAGACAAATTCATAGGAAGATGCTCAGGGCTGTTAAATGGGGTGATACTGTTGCAGTTTGTGCAAAAGTAGAAGCATTATCTGTGGAAGGAGTATTCCCCTATTTGGCCAGTTTCCTGAAGCATTCACTCTTAGGCTGCTGTCAGAGATAACATCCTGGGTGTGCTCCCCACCACCTGATGCAGATACACCACCCAAGACAAGTGGAGTGAAGGCAGTGAGGACGGGACTGACACAAACAAACACTGTCTTAAATGTCTGTAGCTACCTTTAGAAAACAGATGCATTAGTACTGTCTGTGAAGTGGATCACTGCACTGGACTAATGGATTGCTTGTATTGAGTCTAAATTGAAACCTTCCCTCTCAACAAAATGTAATGTAGGGCAGCCATCTATCAATGCATTTTCTGTGTACCTATAAGTCATGCTATATTTATTTACTTTGCATTCTGCATTTTTCATTACTTAGTGATGCTACTATTATTAAGAGATACTTAAGGCAATACTGGTCCCATCTTTTTTGGGTGATGTTTAGGTTTAAGGTGAATTGAAGGACAAACATGTCGGAAAAGGGATATCATTAATTGCATAAAAATTATTAAATACCATAAAGAATACCAATTTTACTATATATATTTTTAGTAAGTTCTCTTCTGCTCTGCACCATTTAAAAAAGTGTTGAAGTATCCAATAAGAAAAAAGTAAATTGTCCACAACATGTAATCCATCTCTTTATCTCAGTATTTATTCTCTTATAAGTAAGTACTAGAAGATTTTAGAAATGACTACTCTGTTATTGAAGTTCATTTTGCAAAAGGAAAGAACTAGGTTTTTGTATTCCACTTCTATTTGCATTTGCTCATTTCAGTGTTTCTAAAGCACTGAACTAATTTGCTGGGCCCAGTTCTGATTTCACAGTGTTTGTACAGTTTAAGATTTTCTGGTATGTTCTAGTATGAATATTTGGATATTATGGAATGTACTCTGACACATGTATCATGAAAGTGTAAAACGAAAATTTAGTATACTTGTGAGTAGTCATTTCTGTGAATACTAGACTCACGTACGGTATGGCAGGAATATACTAACCCACAGAATAAACAAAATGAAGAGCCACTTGAGATGATAATGATCATAAATACTTTAGTAGTGATCAATTATACTTTCCTTTAAATCAATAAAGAGGTGTGTGTTTTTCTTCTATGTTAAGGGTGACATCTGTTCAATAGCAAAACTCCTTCGGACAAAGAATTGAGCCCTAAACTTTCTTCAGAGCGTTTTGTCCTTCAGCACTGAATTACCCTCTCACCCCTAGGGGTCCTTCCAACCAAGGCAGAGGTTGAAAGATCCACTGGGTAACTGTCAACTTTGCCTGGGAAACTTCTGTGCTATGTCTATTCTGTAAATAGAAGACTTCTGTCTCCTGAACTTAGTAAAAATAACATAAAACTAACTTTAAAGGAAACATTAGCAGAAAAAGGTGTCTGCTCTAAGATAACAAAACACAAGTTTGTGTAAGAATAGATTTTACAAAAAAGCATATTGAAGATAACACTAATTACACAAACTTGTACTAATCCAATTTATTTTTAGACGTGGGTTTTGTTCTCTTTTAAAGCCGGTTAATGTTAGGTAACCACAAAAATAAGGAAAAAGGGGAAATATTTTAGGATTAGGTCTTTATAGTCTAGAAAGCAGTCACAGATGCTGTAAACGTTTCCATAAAATTGTTCTGAAAATCATAAGGCACTGATTTTTGCTGTGCCTAACTACCTATTGAGTTTAGTTTAGTGACTGTAATTTGAATATTTTCCTCAAAACTTTAAAAGCAAATTGTTGGATTTCAGTTTTTGCATCAGTATTGCTCAGATAATCATGTGAATATTTTGCAGAGGCCAGCTGTTCTTAGTACTGTTGCAAAAGTACTATTTTTGTTAGACATGCAGAAAATTTCATGCCATTTCAATTTCTATTTCATAATGGCATTTCAGTTTCATATGCATGACTTGAATCTGTTTATGCTTTGAATACATTTACAAAATCTAAATGGGTTTTGGTATTTAGTCTGTATTAAAATATTTTAAAATTTTAATTTAGTTTTAAATTCTGTTTTGGTCAATCCATGCCTCTTTGCACTCATTTTACTCCTGCTAATCTTGCAATTTTTTGTTAAGTCCAGAGATTAAAGCTGAAGTTTAATTGAGAACTGGCTAATTATGGTTCACACAGAACAGTTAAATAAGAAATATATGCCCATACATAAATAAAAAATATGCCCATCTTACATGAAAGAAATTGATTTTTATGTGCCATCACATTTGGAATTGCTTTGCCTGTTTCTTTTGCAGCAATACAATATAAAGAGTTTGTTTCTAAATGGTACTATGTAAAATACAGAGTAGTGACAAATACTTAATAGCGATAACTGAGTCAATATTAATCTAAAGTAATTTTCTGGTTTTCAACTACCACAACACAATGGAGAACTTAAGCCTTTGTCTTTATGGGGGTTGTACGTATATTTAATAAACATAGAATTTCAGAACACCACTTGCTATTTTTGTTGTTGAGTCACTAGGAGTTATAGAGGTCTTACAGGCAAATCAAGACACTTCTATTTACACTCATACAGGAAATTTAAGTAGCAGTATGATTGAATCCTCTTTGATGCTGAGTCTGGTAAAGTGTTTCATGCTAATTATCTAAAATTTTTGCTTGCTTTTGAAAATCATAACATCTGAATTTAAATAATTATAATTTTTAATGTAATGGATTCAAAATGTAGTAGTGTTTACTTAGATTTGCAATAGTTTCAGTTTATTTTTTGGTCAGTAGAAAATTTTTAAACATTTACCCATCATAATGCTGGACCAGTAAAATGGCCTGAAAGAAGGAAATGAACTCACCAGCCACAATTTCAAGTGTAGAATAGATAATAATTGAAAATCTGTGTTGTATGATAAAATAATTTCAATTGTGTAGTTGTTTCATATTTGCTTGTACTTAGTTTGAACAAAATGACCGTGGTCAGTATTGAGGTAATGCCAAAATACTCTTGGCAGATCAGCTTCAACCCTGACTTATCCCTCCATGTAGCTATTCCATGTTTGTCCATTTGGCAGATGAATGGCCAGCAGATAGATTCAGTCCTGCTGACAGGGACAGCTGTTATGCTGGACTAAAAGTACACAGGATTCTTGTTTTGGTTTTAGTGGTGTAGGGGTCATGCGTCTGTACAGAATGCCAGAAACATTATTTTAAATAATGTGTTTTTTTCAGGAGGAAGACAACCTTTCCTCTTCTCCCTAGTGGGTAGAAGTGACAGGAGTCATTTTACATCCAGGCTGCCTGACAGTTACTGTGAAGCTCAGACTACATAACTAGAGGCTAAATTAGAGGCACAGTTACATCAGTGTGGTTGGACAACTGAGATTTTATTAGAAAGTTCATATGGAGTTTCACCTTTTTTTCCTTCATTTAAGAATTCTGAAATCAGACACAAGTAAGATGAGTCCAATTTTACACGAGTCAGTCAATGGAGTTTTTCTGAAATCAAATCTAGACAGATTTTTCAAGATGGTATAGAATAATAAGAAAAAGAAATAAGTCCAACTTTTTTGTTGGGCATGTTTCAATCAACCCAATGCTGTTTGAACCACAGCTACTTTCTTTATGCCAAAGTGCAAAACACTCTCTTATTATATAGTCTAGTGCCTGAAACATATTTAAATATTTTCAGTTCTGTGCTATCAACACCTGCCATGTGAGTTTGTTTTTAGACAGCAACAGTTTTGGTAAGTTTATGCAGTTGAATGCAATTTATGCATCTACATCCACAGTTGGAGTTATTAGACAAACAGTCTTGAATAATGGGGTTTTATAACGCCTTCAAAAACTGACCTTTCAACTTTCAATTCTATGAACTTAGTGAATATATCTGGCATAGTTCCTACTTCAAGAGGTGATACATGGGTTATATAGAGAGGGTATGACTCTCGGGATAATGTAAATATAATGGCTCCTGTATAGGAGTGCTCTAGAATTGGCCATTAGATGCCCTCACAAGGACTGCAAGCTGATAATAGCTGAAGCATGAGAGAACTGGAGTAAAGGATGTCTCTAGTGGGAATCCTTTACTGCCTTCAGGGGATTTCTGGACTATTCACTATTCCCTTTGGCAGGTGCTTTTACTAAAGACTTTCAAAATTTACTTCTTACACATAAAAATAATCTCAGAAATGCTGTTAGATAAATTTGTCTTGAATTCTGAGACTGCCTGCAAATCCATTTAGGCTGCTTTCCTTCTGTCCGAATGGTTATGAATAATTTTTTAAAATAACATCCTTCATTTTTTTTCTTCATATGTTATTCC
>KZ505964.1:430108-440926 GCA_002844005.1 Limosa lapponica baueri
CTATGTTTATTGTCAGTTTATGTTAAAGTGTGGGAGAAATACCACTGGGATCTTTTGGTCTTACTGAAAAGGAGTAAGAAATACTTTATTTGTATATTTTGGACAGCCTATAATGATGATGAGGATGATGATGATGATAAAAGAAAACAGCAAGGCAGCACTGACAATATGACAGAGGAGGAAAGGGTAGGCTCTTACTCAAGGTTCATATCACTAAGAAACGACTGGAGAGTAATAGAAGTCTATTCAAGAGCTTTCTGTCTCAAAATCTAAAATGTTTGTTTTTAAATCCCTTCTTAGAAAACTTCATTGTACTCGGAACTACATCCATCTGAACCTGTTCCTCTCTTTCATTCTAAGAGCAATCTCTGTTTTAGTCAAGGATGATATTCTCTATTCCAGCTCCAACACAGCTCACTGTCCAGAAGATCAAACCTCCTGGGTAATAAACCTCATTCACTATTTGGTATAATACTGTCGTGTCACTAAATTTTCCTCCCTGATCCTCTCTCTCTTATGTATTTAGGAATACCAAGCTGTCAGTGTAGACAATTTTGTAGAGAATATAATGACTAGCAAAATGGTCTATTAGAAGTAGCCAGAGAAAGAAGGTTGCAGCACAGGAAAGAGAAGTTAATGTTGTTTTGCGTGTCCATGAAGGGACAGCATGTCATCTTCAACAAATCATGACCAGCTATAGCTCAGAATAAATATGGCCCCCACATTAATCAGCTGGGAGAGTTTAAGACAAACAGGAGTGCCATTGCCTGGGAATGGTTAAAGGCAACTTGACTGGAAGTGTTCCAGCAGGTTTATCAGGAGTCCAGGAATTGGACCAGTATCAATGAAAGGAGAGAAATGAGTCAGGGAATTAAATATTTGCAGGACTTGTCTTTATTAACTCCTCTGTACTTCCTGGCTGTGACAGAAGTGTTGTCATCTCCATTCTTGGCAAGCTAACACATGTACTGCATTTTCATGCTAAATAAGTCTCAAGTCTTGCTGTTAGAAGACTGACCACTATATGATATTCCCCATTCTCTGCCTCAGTTGTTTCAACAAAAGTACTGGAAAGGAACCCTTCAGATATTGCTGAATACCTTCTGAATTTAATTTACTACAGTTTAAGCTTGTGAGAAAAAAATGTAAGGAAGATATTTTTATATTGATGAAGCCATGTCATCTCAAAGCATAAAGTTCTTAGCAGTGACTACCAAGCTGCGTGTATAGATTCATAATCTGGGATATTTCTAATGAAGACAAATAGGCTCTGAGTTAGTAGACCCAAAGCAGGCAAATTAGTTAGTATGAAGAGTGCTGGGGTAATCAAAAGTTTTTAGGTCCTTGAAGGATTAGACAATGGACTATCAAAATACTACTTGATTTCTGCAATTTCTTTTATTCTTCAGTTATTTTTGGCTGCAAAGCCTCATAATTTCCTATTTGAATATGTCCGGTTTTGTGGACTGTTGAGTAATTTCTGTTGCATTATACGTGGGATGATCTGACACCAGCTTGGCAGGATGTTTTGTCTTGCATTGGCTGGACGCTGCCTTTCTTCCGTAACAGCATGCGGGGTTTGTCCCTTTTGTCACAAGTGTGTGATGTTCCACAGTTCTGCTGCACGCACAGATGTCTAAAAGCACACAATTCAAAACGTGATGTAACTAGGTCCTGGGTCTGAATGACACATAATTTTTCCTGACTCTTTACTGAAAGATACCTTCGCTGTTCAGCATCTGATCTGAAAATACACCTGATACAGGATCAGCTGCAGGAGGAAGGGAAAATGTTTTGATGTGGGGTTCTGGTATGTAAATCGAGAATATAATACAGGGGAGTATTGGAATTAAAAAGAGACTACAAAAATTTTAGACTTTCCTGCTAATCTGGTTGTAAGTGGTCTTAAGCGTAAAAGCAAATTTTAGCTTGCATTTTGAAATGTTTAATATTCTCCATGTTAAACTTTCTGTCCCATTACTGGTCTGCAATGGATATCCCTTCAGTGGATACAAAGTCCAGAGGGAAGATTAACCTTACCAAACAGGATGATTGAACTAAGCTGTTTCTCTGGGCTTCTGCCTTTCTCACTGCACAGTTTATCTCATCTGCTTTAAGACTTTTTCTGAACATGCCTGTCTCTCTTCATGAGCTGTATGAGGAGCTATTTGGCTAGTAGGGGGCTAGCTTTCACCAGAAACCTTGCTTGTAAGCAGCTAAAATTAGGTAAAATGAATTCAACCCTTTGGGCTCTTACTTACTTGTCTATATAGGCAAGTGCGCAGGCATAAATATAGGCATGTGTGCTACTTGGGATGCACTGAGATATGTGAGACACCACAAGGGACTGATGGATACAAAGAAGTATCTCTAGGAGGTCTATGCCCTTCTGGCTTAGCAGCTGGTGACTGGAGTTCTTTGAGGGCATCTCACTTCATAGGAGATACCTATGTTTAGACAGAGGAATCAATTGCTACATGAGTAAGTTACCTACTTAGCTATTTGATGTACTTGGAATTTTAGCAGAAACAGTGGCAGTATGAAGGGTATTTAAAATGGAGAAAGGAATAAAGCAGGCAGAAACTAGAAGTTTTATTTAGTCTATTTTGTTTAGTCTGTTACATTCACCGTATCATCACATTTCTCAGCTCAGTCTCAGCAGAAACATTTTTATGTTCAGTTCTCACATCCCAGATTCCTGCTGGGAAGTACCAAAGTAGCAGCAGCCAGCACTGTGGAACATCAGCAGCACAGACATCTGAAAATTAATTCTGAAGAGCATCATGCACACTATAAGTATATTGGGGCTTCATTTTATGATACATGCTCATGTGTTTTGTTAATTAAAAAACACTTAGCCATTTTCTAAAGGGAAAGCAATTTTTAAAAGTCCAGTCAATTTATCTTCTAACTCTATTTAGAATATTCATCATGTAAAGTTAAGTTATATTTTTCACACACTTTCCCATTTAGCCTTGAAAAATTAATAAAGTTGTTTCTTTGTTAATTTTCACTATGTTAGAAAGCCAGCTGGGTTTTTAATATATTTATTAGCCTCCCAGTAGATGATTATTTATTCTAGTAGCCATTCATTAACTATTGCAAATGTGTGCATTTATTGATAATCACCACCTTTTACAATCTTTATGCTGTGAAGTTTTCAAAATTTGTGAACAAATTTGCTGAGAGCCATCTAAAGAATTTTTTTTATAATTAATTTTCTTTTTATATAAAAAGTAACATTTATAATGTCTCAATTTGCTTGAATTAAGAAAAAAAATTCTACTGGACCTGGGTTACTAGTATTACATGGATAGTTAGGAGCTATAGGATGTATCAATAACAGAATAATACAGCATCTTTCCTGCAACAACTTTGATCCCTATTCTCATATTTCAGGTGGGCTGCAAGGCAATTTTGGTGTTTTTTCAGTATGGTGTTATGGCAAACTTTTACTGGCTCTTAGTTGAAGGACTTTACCTGCACATCCTCCTTGTGCTAATATTTTCCCCAAACAGACACTTCACGATCTACCTGCTGATTGGATGGGGTAAGAACTTAAACAACTTCCAATAATATTCTTTGTTCTGTATGTATGTATTTGGTTCAATATTTCATACCAGGGTAATCACACCATTTCTGTTGGATGACTCCTCAGGCTCACTAGTTCCTCAGTTCAGCTCCAGCACGGGTTACAGCTGCTGTACCATGGGAGAGAGCGGGCACAGAACTGCTGAAGCAGAACTGCTAGCTTGCTCCTTGGCATGGCTCTGACCTGTGCCAAGATGCACAGTGCCCAGGGGTTGTTCAGGACATAGGGCTGCCACAGAGAAACACATGATTCAGGCTGTCCTAATTTGGGAGGAAAAAGAAAGTTTAGCTGCACAGCCACAGGCTATGCTATTTGCCTTTTTGAAAAGCCCAATAATATTGTTCCTCTGGCTTTAAATGCACGTATTCCTTTCATTTCCAGAAACTGCAATGATATTTATACAGAGCACTTTAAAGCTTCCAGTAATAGGTGGTCATAAAGCACTTAGGTATTGCTGGGAAATGAGGATAAACCAGTGGGTGGGAATGGTTCCTTATGAAATGATTTACACTTTGGTTTTATAGTGTAGTCCTTGGAAGTGAATTGGGGATGCGTAACTTGTAGCTATCTCTCTGTAGGTCACTCTGACAACTTGAAAGAAACCTAAGAAAAGCATGTTCTTTGTGTATTAGTCATTACGGCTGCATTTTTATAAGAAATAAACCCACTTCCTGCAGTCTTTGTTTGTAATATGTTGCTTAACGTCACATAGGTCATCAGATGGACTCTCCTTCCATTCACTAAACTGTTTGCTATGTGCTGTCTATTAGGGGAATAATTGGTTACCAGCAGAACTTTCTCTTTTTGTGGACTTACATTTTTGTAATCATCCTCTAACCCTCTTTGGGATTTTTCAGGAATTCCTACCATATTCATTATTACATGGACAGTGACGCGGATCATTTTAGAGGACACTGGGTAAGCATGTGGGGGAGAGAAAGCTTAAAACCTCCAGCTGTGCCAATACAATCCTTGCCTTGGATATGGTGGTGTTCACACAAAAGTGGTTTGCTGTTCTGAAGGGGAAGAGCACAGAACTAAAATTTCAGACATGGCAATAAAGGGACAGGCGTTTAAGGGTTCTTCAGCATGCTTGTTGTTTGCTGTCTATGTGAAAAACTCTAAGGGCAGGCGAGAGCAGAGAGAGCTTATGAGTAATGTTACCCCTTGAGACCCACATAAAGAACTATCTGCTTTGGAAGTCAGAATAATACTTACAATAGCGGTGGGGGTCCTTGGGTTCAGGGCTGCAATACAGCGCAGTAAGATACTGGGCATTCTAATTTGCTAACTAGCAACTCAAAAGATTGAAATCTAGATAACTTTGCATGTATCTCAATTACATTCCCAGAAGCGAAACAATGTGATGTAAACATAAGATGGACATAGTCAGGTAAAACTATGACCAACTAGAGCTAGACCTGGCTCCTGGTGTTGGAAGGGGAACCGAGATAAGAATTTTGTAGGAAGATCAGACTTGCTGCTTCTGCTGGTCCCAGGGAATGGCAGAGCATTCCTAGCTAGTGGGACAAACAGTTTTCACGCTCTTTTTTCAATCTGACTAATATTTTTCAATTTATTTTGTAATTAAACTGAAAAATCATGTCCTACATAATTTCTAAGTTTTATTTGCAAGAACCACTAACGTAAACTGAAGGCTAACTCCTTTTTCCTTTGTCATTATGATCACAGTTAGAGGAATTCTGAAGGGTATTGCTCTTGTTTAAGATTAATCTTTCAGAGCACTTATTCTCAGAGTATTTGGATTAAAAGTGCCTACAGTGAAAATTAAATTTTCAGTTTTTCCAGCAAAGTTTCTGGTTCAGTCTCATATTTTCCTAAACCAGTCCCAGCCATCTGTAACCTAAATATCCCACAAGGAAATTATGTCATTTCACTTGTATCTGTCAGTTGCTTTAGGTCTTCCTGCTACCCAGAGGCTGTTGTTAGGTCCTTATTGGAAAAGTGTCCTTACACAAAGTGAAACTAAGCTTGGTTTCCCTATTGGTCAATGTCCTCCATGATTTCTGATGGTACAGTCTAGTGTGCCTGATTTCTTAGCTGATTTGAATATGCATATTAAAACCAGGGAAATAAAATTAAAAGCAGAAAAAGATTGAATGCCAAATTCTAGGCTAGAACAGGCATTATTGTAGTGTGCTTTGACTTGTATATAGGAAATACTTCTCATAGGTCTTGCTTGCCAGATGATATTAATGTCAACATCATTTTCCTTCTTTTTTTTCATAGTTGCTGGGATACAAATGAGCATGGTGGTCCCTGGTGGGTTATACGAATACCAATTTTAATTTCTATTATAGTAAGTAAACTTTGAAGCATGAATTATAGATCAGTTCAGCGTTGTGCAGTGCATATAACCATTATTCTTCACTGCTACTTACAGATAGGCGAGAATTCTGTTTTAATGAAAAGAAATTACGCTGTAGGAGAAACATTAAACAGATGCCAAGGCCATTAAAATTTGTTGCCTTCAAAATTTATCTGCCTCCTATTAAATGAGCAGTTGCTTTTATTTGTATGTTGTTCTTTCTTTAACATCTCTCCTGTTGACGAGCCTGGGGGAAGCAAAAATCTAATTATACTTTTCAATGAATTGCAGATTTGATTTTGCTTGTAAGTAGCTAGCCCTGCAATTGAGAATCTGATATTATTGCAGTCATAAAAAAATACGGCTGCGTATATCTTTCTTTAATTGGTAGCCTACTGAAACAGATATTGAACATGAAGTATTTGCAAAAGAATACAATTTGAGGATGTTTCATGGGGTTTTTCCTGTATGGAGCTCATTAGAATTACTGGAGAAGCATAATAAAATTCCCGTTCATTGTGATGGTTGTGTAATTAATTTGGGCATAGTATACTATGGTTATATGTCCATTTCCAAAAACAGTCACAGTGCAAATTTATACATTTAAGATACACTTGCTTTATTTTTAACATTTTAGTCAGAAAAATTAGGGCATTATTAGATTACACAATATTTCAAGACAGTCCAGATTAGCACAGCACTTACACTTGGGCTCACCTTTCAACCTGTGCCTGCTGAAAATCATTTTGAGAGAGCTTCCTATCATCTTCATCAGAGTGAATTCTACAGTGTTTAAAGAGAAAGCAGAGTAGGCGTAGGTGTGAAATGACATAAG
Source organism: Limosa lapponica baueri (assembly GCA_002844005.1). Lineage (NCBI taxonomy): Eukaryota > Metazoa > Chordata > Aves > Charadriiformes > Scolopacidae > Limosa > Limosa lapponica. Next base: position 436,865 of record KZ505964.1, read on the forward strand.
GTAAGGACGCACAGACAAGATGTTTTATGATGTGAAGAAATGGGCATGCAACAGAATGGCAGCATGAAGAGAATACACGTACTTCAAAGGAGCTGGAGAATGAGGGATGGTCAAGAGTGAAGAAAATATGCTGAAAGATAAAAGCAAAACAAACCACCTGGTGTTTACAGAGAGATGAAATTCTGTTCTCCGGATGTTCAGTTTGAACAGTTATGTGGTAGACGGCTGAGACTTCATGTGCCAGAAAGAAGTGCTTCTCCAAAGAAATCTCAGACCTGGAAACAGAAGTTGTTCAAGCGCTCATTGGCAGACTTGAATTGCAGCTGGATCTTAGCAGAGACTGGAAAATGAGTTTTAGGTTAAGAAAATGGAGTACTAGTCAGTCAGCAAAAGTCCAGTATATCATAAAATGCAGACCAGAATTACAGTTTGAGGCAATGGAACAGTCATTCTCCTTATTTTTTTAATTATTCTATTACTGATTTGATAAAAAGGGATTGTAAGACATAGGGAAACATTTTGCCAATGACCTTTTTTGACTTGCCAGGTACACATTTAGGATCTGCTGTCTCCTTTCAGATACGTTTCTTCCCTTAAACAGCATGTTTTAGGGATGAGAACAACTAAAGATGGCCACGTGATTCTGCGGTGCCCACTGTGTGAAGCCACTTACTTCTCCAATTAGATGATTCTTCAGCTGTTTGTTAAACTTCATTTTGCATTTGGGAAGTTAAGCTGTGAAAGGAGAATTCAGAAATACAAGTAGTTATAAAAGCAGTGATAGTCTCTCTTTCCTTCCAGATCAGTAACATGTCTTGTTGGAGCTATGCAGACTTACTGCTGTGGAAAGTAGAGTGTGCATTCATAGAGCAAAAGTAGCTAATGAAGTGTCATGTAAAATTGATGACTGAATAATACTATATTCATGAGAAAATAACTTTCAAGATGCATACGCTATGATAAGCTCAACATTTCCTCTCACCTTCTACAAAAATTAAAATTCAAAGATTCAAAGACCCTGAATTTCAGGAAAATAAAGGAGAGCAGAACACCTGAGCTGAGAGCTCTCATTGAGAGCTGTCTTATGTAATGGCATGGAAGAAAGCCCAGACTGTGGCTGATATTGAAAATCTTTAAGAGGAGGAAGAAGAGTGAAGAAGAGTAGAATAGAACCATGTGAGGATGATGCCATGAGTATACTTTTGAAAGGAGGAGGAAATCAAGCAAAGGTTTTAAGGAACATTAGATTTAACAGGAAGTTCACTCAGTCTTTGTATTCATCGTCTTCCATTGATTTCTGTGTTAACTCCAAAAATTTTCACTGCTTAGAAAATTATATTTTCTATAAGTTTATTATCCAACTGTAAATAGTACTGAGAGCAATAGGGAGAGCAAGTTCTGAAGTCACTTCTCCAAGTGGGAATGGCTTCAGTTAATTCAGTGTGTCAGAAGACTTCCCTGGCATCTACTACTGACAATTTTAGCTTGAGAAAAGATATTTGGCAGGCTTCCACACTTCATGCTGTACACATTTCAGAATTGTTTAATTGGGGGTGACTATTCCAAACCGTTAATTTGGTGTACCACTCATATTCTTCATTAGTCAAATCAAATGCCTCCACAGCTGCCTTCTCCATACTTCCGCTTGCATAAACTGCTCTTATTTGGGAAGGAGTGGTGTTCAGTTGGAAAAAGTACTTCTGTCACATCAAAGTAATCAAAAGTTTATCTAGTTATCTCACATTGCAGGTAGTGTAAGGGACTGAATAGCAGGAAAGAAGCGACATGAAGACAGTTTAAATGATACACTCTCAGGCAATGCGTTTAGTCTCAAAAACTTACTTTCAGAAGTCAACCAGCAGAAAAGGGTATCAGCAGCATCTTGCCATTCCTCCACTGAAGAGGCATCATTTGTCATCACTCTCTTGCAGTTTCTCTGCCTTCACATTATTTTCTCATTTTCCTCCTCTTAGATATTCATTCAATAATATACATATTCTATTCCATTTAAAGTTATTATGCTGAAATGATTTTATGGGACTGAAAAGCTACAATACTAAAAGTAAAATTCCAGGGCACTGCTTGTTTCATATTTTATTGAAATGTACTATCCTAAGTACAAGAACTGTTACAAACTCCAAAGAATGTATGTTTTTCTTTAGTCCAAGATCGTGTTTACAGACAGAGAGAGATGTGTTTGAAAACAGACTTTAAAGTAATACATGAATGTCAGTCAAGAATGGGAGTCACCTGAGCGTAGCTTTGCCGCTGATTTGGTGCCTCAGAAACCAAATGGACGACAGTTATTCTGTTACAGTAGAAAGTAGGAATGCCTGTCAAGAACAAGAAGTTATTCTGACAATCCCTTTGCAAGTACAGAATAAAGATTTCTTCCCCTATTTTGTGACTAACAAATATACAATGAAATGGAAGCTCTCTCCTTGTCCAGTAATGCTAGCTCCAGTGCATATGGCAAACTAAATGTATATCTCTTGGTCTGTACACTCTGCTGTGATAAGTCTGTAGATACAACCAGAAAGAATACTTGCTTCTGCCTGTTACTTTTATAGGAGACTTGCGTCAAGGAAAACGTCAAATTCATCATCTGCTTGTAAAATGTGTGTTTACTTCAGTAAAGGCCTATATTTTCTAACATTTCTTTTTTATTTTTCTTCAAAAATATTAGATTTTGTTTTTCTTATTTTTTATTTAATCACTGACAGTTCTTGTCACTTCCCATCACCTGTCATTTCAAACAAAATATTGAATACGGAAAGACATGTAGTTGCTACGATCATAGTTTATATATTAATATCACTGATTCTACTGGGTATTTCAGAGAAGACACTGAAATTCATTGAACTTGAAAAGCTTACAGCCAAATTGTTAAGCCTGGAAAAAGAAGCGTTCCAGCTATACATCAAGGCAGAGAGAGACGGAAGGTTTATAGCAGTGAGGCAGGCACTCTCTGGTTGGGTACCCAACCTCCTGATTTTGGGCTTTGGGATGGCGTTAGTTAAAAACAATCAAGTTCTCATTTTCACAGTCATAGAAATTTTTTCTCTAGGTTGATTTCTTCTAAAATGTGTGCATTTGATGCAGCTGTTTATGTTACCGCAGATGTAGCTTTTAGCTCCTATTGTTGCTGTGAAGGTGTGGATTCAGAGTGTTCCCTCACTTTAGTACAGGCATGCCATAATTAAAGTGCAGTTTTCTTGACTGCACCAAACAATTCAGCATCATAACAGCTGGTGAACACAAGATGCCAAAAGCCAAGGATGAAGAACTAATGGGTGTGAGATTTGGGATTTTTTTTACTTTGGGCTTCCAGTCATGAGTCCACATGACAATTTAGGACAATGCTTGATTGCTCCAAATCACATCCAGTGTCCCATACTGCTAGGAAACCTGTCTTCAGCTGAAATTTTGGAAGGGAGTCATTGCTGACAACTGGAACTTTCAAAGACTTTTGCCAGCCAGACTAGAACTGGTGGCCGTGCAGAGATGCACTGGACATAACAAACGTAGAGAGGCAGAGACCAGACAATAGGTTTGACAGTGTAGAGCTTGATGTGTTCTGGCAGGAGGTACACAACGCCCACTGCTGAGTTGATTTGTCTGACTTGATAAGCATTTTGTTGTGCTGTGTATTGAGTGGAGAGGTCAGAAATCACCATTATATTTGTTTTCTTTGCAGGTGAATTTTATACTTTTCATTAGTATTATAAGAATCTTACTGCAGAAGTTACGATCCCCAGATGTTGGAGGAAATGACCAGTCACAGTACAAGTGAGTCATATTTTTAGATGTTATATACAGAACCACAATAATCTTGGTAAGATTTCCTATGCTGGAACCTGCTACCAACATTTGCTGTGATACTATAATTACATTTAATTCGGAAGCACTTTTATGTGTGGTTTAATGAAGATCTTATCACTAAGCTGAAATAGAGATGAACGTTTTGGTTTTTTTTGTCAAACAGTAAATTCAATAAAAATATGCAATTTCATAAAGATCAACAAGCTATTCTTGAATTTGAGTTTAGTCCATGAATGAATA
>KZ505964.1:452473-484725 GCA_002844005.1 Limosa lapponica baueri
CTGCATGATGCTATGGAGTTAATACCAAGTTCCAAATAATCAGGCCCTATCCCAACTGTATAAAATATAATGCTTTCTATTAATTAAGTTACGCTATTTATAATTGACTGTGTTTTATCATCTTTCCCCAGCAACATAGGCTGGGATATATTGTGAGCTAGCTGACATGCAGTTTAGGTTGAACTATTGTATCAAGCCATTTAATAAGTAAGTAAGTATATTGCTGTATCAAACCATTTAATAAGTAAGTATATGTTGTATCAAACTAGTTTTAGATTTTTCCCATAGGAAAAATAAATATTTTTCTAGTACTATCCTATAGAATACAGTCAGTGCCCTAGGATATTCAATTAAATATGAATATTGGATTTGGAAGAAAAAAAGAAATAAAAATGAAGAGCTGTGCTTTATATTGAAGTTCTTCTGTATTTCTGAGCTGGTGCCTTTGTAATTGAGACTGCTTCTCAACACTATCCTGTTAAGCTGTGAAATTCTCTGTTCAGAAGGCTTTATTTAGCCATAGCCCTCAGCCACTGCTTATCCCTGGTTTCCTGCTTACATTCTTCACCTGCTCTTAATTAGTGCCTTGGGGTTTGGCTGCCTGTCTCTGTAGGATATGAAAAAATACTCTGCAAATAATGAGGGAATCAGTAATCAAGTTTATAACAATAGAATTAATAATGAATCCTGACTACTAGGGGACATTTTGTTATACAGAGCTGTATTCATGAGGGGCAACTTGAAAATTGAAATATAATTTGAGTAATACAGAAAATTGTGCTGTAGAGGTTGATTTTTTTTTAGCCAGGTGATGAATTGGACAACTTAATCATTCCTGCAGGTTCTAGCTTCTGTTATTCGGATAAGTACCCAAACCATATGGCCTGTTTTAAAAAACACTTAACTTGACCTTATTACTCAATAATAAAAACATGAAGAAAAATACTGTTTCCCTCAAATACACAACATCTTTAAAGAATCATTTTCATTTTGCCTATAAAGACCATAACATCCCGTTTTTTGGATTAGAACAATAATTTATCAATTTAGACACTTGAAAGTACCATTCTGTCATGTAACATATGGAATTAATATTGTTAATAAGTTTTTCAAAATTCCTTTAAAAGCCCAGGATATACCTGACTCAGGGTATGGCTTGAGTTACTCGTCCTGGTGCCCCAGATCTGAGATGACTCCAGCGTGGAAGACACAGGCAATATTGGGGTTTTGTCATTTAGTCCCAGTTCATTTCTCTCTAACTTTAAACATCTCGGCTAAGTGTTCTATTTATAAATCCCCTTTTTGGCTGAACGCAAAACCAAAAGTCCATCCTGAGCCCTGATCATGCCTCTGGGGTATGTCACGTCCTGCCCCAGGGGAGGGCTGCGCTAAGGACCTGTAAGGGGCTGCAGTGGGGAGACCCACGTCCCTGCCATGGGTTCAGCAAGTGCTGCTGCCCCTCACACACAAATTTCCTCTCACTGGCAGTCTGATGGGGTGCTGCTATTGATATGTTGAGGTTTTCCCATTTTTTCAGCTGCTTGTGAAATCTGAATCTTAATTTAAACCAGGTCATCACTAGTTTTATTGTCCCACTCCCATGACATTCAGTAGGAAGACAGTCACTTTCCAACCTTCTCTAGCTTCACTGCAGTGAAATACTGAATTTATAGCTATGCTTAGAAACAGCCTAATGAGGAGGAGGGGGGGTTTCTATTTAAAAGGATTAATGTTGAGTTACAACTGCTCTTGGATGCATGAATGTTAGGAGAAGGAGGGTCTTATGGTTCTGCTACCTATGCAAATATCCATACAAAAGTCAAATATTGACTGGCATCGCATAAGCTGAGGCTGGAAGTTAGAAAGTTGTTTATAATCACCAGAGGAGGGAGGTTTTGAAAAACCCTCATGGCTTCTAAGGAAAATTCCATTTCTAAATTCCTATTTGTATGGCTTAGAGGGAGTAATACGGTATGAGTCTAAACCATCAAGGGTTTAGATCTCATGATCCATGCACTTATACTTCTTACACTCCCACAAGACTACAAGATCTTAATGGCATTAATATGTCCAAAGTTTTGGAAAGAAATTGGAAAAGTTATAAAAAAGTTATAAATTTTTCCAAGTCCAAGAGTTTAAACACATAAATGAATCACAAAAATCATTTGGTTTTGATTTGTTGTCAATTGCTATCATAAATCTCTGTTAATGCTATTTCAGTCACTTGTTTCAGCTGTAGATTCAGGCTGACATGGCTCCATTGTGCCTGGATGAACAGAAACTGCTGTTGACGTAGATATTTTGAAAGAAAATGTGAGTACTATAAAGAGATTGTTAGTCTAAATTCATCTTCTCCCTCTGTTGTGCTCTGCTTTCATCCCCAGCCTAGAAAAGTTCTTCCTATTACCTATTCATATACTGATCCACGAATAGTACGACTGTACTTCTATATATATTCTCCAAATGTCTGGGCTGAATAGTTTATTTCCTCTGAGTTGTTGTAATTATTCATCTTAGCATTTGGCAATGTTTTTGAGTGGGTTTAACTTTCCTTATGCAATGTGTCATCAGGTTGAAAAAAATAGCGGTTACTTTGGACAATCTGGATACTGAAGTATTTGGTTGGCTCATAGGGTGGAAAGTGGCTTCTGACCTTCACAACGAACTTGCAGTCAACCACTTCAGTACATTTAAAAAAAAAAAACAAAACAGAAAAGCTCTAAATGATAAATTGAAAGAAAAACATACAGAAAAAGGATGTGAAGTTGGGGAATAAAATGAGGTCAAAGCTAGGATCTTACTTTGAGGTAACAAGATTATACGCTGGGAAGATGGAAGGGTACAGGGAAGCTTGGTTTGGGGGAGTCACATGTAGCATGAGGTAGGTGGAAAAAAGATTGTGATAGGAAGTCAAGAGCTTTGCTGAAGATCCCATTTGAGTCAATCACTACTTGGGGACCATTTTCATGGGGAGTTGTGCATGGTCTTTCAAAAAACTTTCCATTGTATGAAGCTAAACTAAAAGCTAAATTCTCAGAAGTGTGCACTGCATATAAAACCTGAGCAGTTTTGCTCCAGTTTACAGCTAAGTTATACAGGTGGAAAAGTTCAGGTAGTCAGGTACAAATCTACCTATCAACTGATGGTCTACATTTCTGTCCTCCTCAATAGAAATTTTACATATTTAGGTGACGTGAAGCCCATTTTTTGGCTCTCTACATATGACAAAAAAAAATTTTCAGAGCAAAGAATAGAATTGAGAAACACTGATTCATCTGCTAAGATAGAAAAGGCAAAGCCTCTCACACCACCAGACCAAAAAAGGCGTTTTTACACCAATAAGCAGAGAAGGTAATTTGGGAGGCGTATAATATAAATCACGGTTCTTGGTCTCATTACCAAACTTAAACACTGTGGTATTAACTATGTCAGCTGATGGATTATGTTTGATGTGATTCAAAAGACAAAATCAGCAAAGGAAAAATAAAATTCTCTCAACTCTCGTATGGCTTGAAGTATTTCCACTGTATCAGAGATTTTTTTCTTGACCATGCATGGCTTTATTCTTCCATTCTCCCAAACAAAAACACAACAGTTTTGGCTTTCACTCTTTCACTAGTGTCCAGTTTGTACCTGTTTAATTGCAAATGATTCACTAACGGTACAATCCCAGCAGCCAGCAGGCTACTAACCATCAAAGTATAGCTCAAAACCAGCTGAGCAGAATGCCTGTTTTTGATGATGACTTATTAATTTGCCCTTCAGTTTTCTACCTGCGAATAGTTAACACTTTATTTCTTTATTAATACAGCTTAAAGTTTGCCATCTGCCTTTGTAAAGCCATAAATTTCAGACATGCAGAGTCATATTCCTGCAAGGTAGCCTATTGGCTATCCCAGCCTCAACTATGTCTCTGCCATTCCTGACATATTCATTCAATCTGTTTTTCACATCCCTGAGCAACAGGGACTAAACAATCTTCCCAGGGCAGAAATCCCATCAGGGAACATTTTTGTCATGAGCTATGGCTGGTGAAAGCCCTGTGCTTTGTGTACAGTCCTTCCTCCAGTGGGATCCACAGATGTCCTGGTATCACAGTAGTTCTTCGCAGGAAAATAATTGCTGCTCTACAATAAGTCTTGCAATATGTTTTAGTTCAGTTTCTGCAATGAACAAAACCCAAAAAGCATCTGGATATATTTAATGGACACAAGCTGGAACACAGGAAGTTCCGTCTGAACATGCAGGAAATACTTCTTTACTTTGAGGGTGCCAGAGCACTGGAACAGGCTGCCCAGAGAGGCGGAGGAGTCTCCTTCTCTGGAGATATTCGAAACCCGCCTGGACGTGTTCCTGTCCAGCCTGCTCTAGGTGAACCTGCTTTGGCAGCTGGGTTGGACTAGATGATGTCTGAAGTCCCTTCCAACCCCTACAATTCTGTGTTTCTGTGATATCTGTTTATTATAAAGTTTTATTGCTTTAAATATTCAAATTTTCAACTACTGCTCTACTGTATCTGCTGGGCCATCAAGCGACAGTTTGGTACCAGCCAGGAATATGTGCCCACCTCCTACAAAGGAATGTTCTCTCAGGCCCATTCAAATATCTAGCTGAGTACATTTTGAGCTTTAAACCTATATTTAAGTCCTAAAACATCAGCAGATCTTAAGGAACTATTCTGGGGTCTTGCTGATCATAAACACAGTTTAGAGCAACAGTGCGTGTTCATCCCCTGCTTGTGCTTCATGGTTTCAATTATGTAAGTTATACATGATCTTGAGAGTCCCTCACCAATACTTACCCATCTTATAGCATCTGTTTACAACTCATCTTTTGCATTCCCCCAGGATGTGGTTTCTTCTTTTGCAATACTGTGAATACTTTATGATGTTGTATATTATCTCCCTTTAATTTATACTTGCTTGCTGACATTCGTCTGCACCTTATTATTATCTCTGGATACATTTTCAAAATTGTTAGGGCAGGAGGAAAACAGGATCAGATCTACAGCTGAGACGAGACAGTCATGAGACCCCCTCAGGGCAGGAAGCTGAGACTGGATCATAAAGCCCAGAGGGCGAGTGCCAAGGCAGAGAGCTGGGAGATCAGAGCATGTCAACATGCCACAGGAAAGAGCCTTGAGCACCCATGCTGCCATGGGCAGAACTTAGGAGATCCAACCAGAGCCTTCCACAGAGGGGTCTGGAACCCTTTCCTAATGATCTTGGTGTTGACATAAATTGACAGCCCACTAGAAGAGCATACAGGGAAGGCTTGGAGCAGCTGCACCAGTGCCAAGGGAGGTCTTTTGAAGGCTTTAGTTGACTTAATTCAGTGGGTGATTTCAAGGGACAGCAATCTCAGCTGGGGCCCTTGAACAGCAGTTCAGACAGCTCCAAGCTTGCAGGATGACCTCCCAGTTGCGGGTTCCAGCGGGATCTCTGGCTCATACCTCAGAAAGTCTCACTATCATTGCTCAAGATTTCTGTTTATTATTTCAGATATCTTCTTGCAAATGTTTGTTTTAACTCTTGACATAGTGTTTCAAGTACTGAGGTGACTGTTAATTATGGATCTAGTGCATGGCTTGAGATTATCAAGGAAGTTACTTAAATCAAGATGGTTCTTATCATAGTTAATTAGAAAGAACTTGAGAGATTTGATGTAGCACTACTTGGAATAGATACTACCAGGCCTATAACTACATTACAGTGGAAGAGGAGAGCTTGAGTAAATTAAAAACAGTTTCAGATTTTGAAGATACAGGACACACTGTACTGTTCATGAGACATAAGAATGACCAGCCAAGATGCAGAGGGCCATTAGGCCAGATACTGTTTCATCTTTTCTTGGTGAATAGTAACTCGGAGCCAGCTTCTAACTGAATTTCATCTGACATTAAACAAGTAAACATTTATGCAAGTCTGTCTAGGTCCCAGTATCACTTACTGTTCTTTAAAAGTCAGCCATTGTAACGTAGATGAGGAATTTAAACAAGTGGAGAGATCAGCTCATGAGATTTTCCTTCTAGCCTCCAGTGCAATCCTATTTTTAAAACTGTTGTATGTTCTGGATGGATAATAAGAATAGTAGTCCTGTACAGCTGAGTAATTCTGAATGACATTTACAGTAATTCCTGCTTCTTCCTACAGCCTTGCTTCTCATACATAGCTTCTTTCATCTTTTCTTCCCCACACAGCAATATTGTTTGTGATTTATCACATGCTGGTTAAGTACCAAATTAACAAACCCCAGAAGTGATGACTGGAGACTGAAAAAAATGGGATGCAAATCACTGACACGGGACACTGAATTAGTGCAGAAGTTCCTGTGCAATTAATGATCGTACTTGAGAATGGTACAGCTCATTTAAAGTACTTAAGGATCTGCACTAAGTCTCACACCATCCAAATGAGACAATTGGTGCTAAAGTCATGTCTTTGATGAAGAAAAGTAAGAAATCTAGAGCTTGTGACTTTTTCGAAGTCAACAGCAATACCAGTGACTAAAAAACAGAGGTTTGCCTATGAACAAAATCAATGTTCCAGGAACAGACAACTATGTGGACTTGTGAGGGCTGACTGTTTGTCTGTACTTTATCAGTCTAATAAATTTGCTTCAAATACCATTTTACTCCAAGAATCATTCAACTGGATTCTATGAGATGTCCCTGCAAAGGGAAATAATCAGTGTAAAACAGTGAGAAAGACTGCAGCCATCTGTTATAAACTGAGTATCAGGTATATGTCTGCTGGTTTTCAAGAGGTTTTTTTTGTTTGTTTACCTATTTAGAAACATTTCTGAATGCATTGCTATATCATACATAGTACAGAGTCACAGACAAGATCAAATCAATAATCTTACAGTCATCTACACCAAATGCTTCAGGAAAAACACATCTAAACATCGTTACTGAACAACCTCTGATTGGTTTCTTTCTCACCCAAAGAGTTCATGATTTATACCCAGACACATCCAACACTCAGCTCCTTGTATTGCACTTTAACTATTCCATAACACTCCCCTAGGACTGATTTTTTTCCCACTCCCACCCCCCTGTAGGCTGTCTGTTGTGAAGGGTAACTTTCTTTTCAGCTACTGTTGTTGAGCATTTTCTAAGTGCAATGTTTCTATGCCATATAATGCAGTACTTGCAGCAGTCTAAAGTTTCCAAATTAAGACATTGCATTTCCTTATTGGTTTCTAGCCTCTGGGCTCAGGCATTTCTCTGTGTTTCTCCATGCTACTTTGCTGCACACCAGGAGATTTTCTTGCTGTTGCTGATCACTGGAAGATGTTTCTTCCCCTTCCCCAGCCCTTAAGATAGCAGTTTCCAGGCTGCTTACGCAGAGGAAAACACTGTGATGTACCAATGCTTTTTTCAGGATTTCCACTCCCAGAGGAATGAAAAGCTTCATCACACATCTCAGACTCTACTGTTTCATAAACTTTACAGATTTGCAAGAAATAAAATTGCAAAATATCAATAGACTGTATTTAATAATAAAAGCCTCCCTTGGTTGCTTTTATCCCGATTTCATCCAAGGTGGAATTAACCTATGATGTTAAGATGAAGTTTTAAGATTGCCCAAAGCAGTACCTTCTTCCTGCCTTCCCTTGCTTTTCTCCCTCTTCAGGGACAGGACCCAAAATCCAGAATTTTCATATGTTCCTGCAAGCTGGAAAGCCTTGTGGCCTATCGTGGCCATTTGTCTGTTATAAAACTTTGCCTCTTTCTTTCTTGCTGTTGCAAGAAAACACCTTATGATACATCTTTTTCCAATAAGGAAAATTTTGTCCTTGAAATTGTGTAAAGTTGCCCATTTTATACATTTATTCACATATTTCTGCTTTCATCTGTCATGTCCTTTTGAAAATGCTCTAGTAAAACCCTTTGCATCGTCATATGAATACTTTTCAAAACATATGTACCTTTTTTTTTTGGCCAGATTCAAAGCTGTGTTCTCCCTGGGAGGCCATAAAAAGATCTAAAGGTGATATCACAGGTGGTGAAACTGGAACAAAGCTACTTAATTTGACTAATATCCCTTTCCCTAATACATAGTGTTAGGACCCCATTCCATTCATATCCTACTCCATTCATGAATAAATCACGGGCATATTGGCAGTATTTGTGGGTTTCAGCTCGCAGTATTTATTTCTGAGAGTGACATCCAGAATTTAAATAATGCAGCATACCCCAGGTATTGCCAGCTCTGAGTGATTTTGTGAAAGGAGCAGCTTACTTCTGTGTGGATCTGGAAAGGGCAATTGAACTGGTTTTGTTGGGAAGGAGCAAGGCTGTGATCAGGCAGTTAATTAAGCAATCAAACTGTTTTGTTTATGGTACTGCAGGGGCTGTCAATTCACATTATTTGTTAGATTAGTTTCACTGACGTGGAGCTGGGAGCTAAGGGTTGGTTTCTGTTTCTTTCCTGGAAACCAGCAGCAGACAGCTGGTGTAGAGCAATCTTCTCTTCAAGTTCCTGGCCAGCAGGCAAGAGAAGGGAATCACAGTATTTTAGCACAGACAGGAGGTGTGCTGATATTCAATCTGACCTTCTCTCTCTGATACCTTGGCAAAGGGACCTTCTCTCTGTTACTTTGTGCCTATCTATCCAAAAAGAAAACCACCCTGCAAAGTAGGATTATTTTAGCTTAGAGCAATTCCCAGCTCTGTTTCACCATGCTGCCTGGCAAATGGTTAATTTGGCACACTGAGAGTTGGTGTAGGTAAAGGAATGAGTGTGCGAAAAGGGGGTCAGAGGCTGCTTAAGCCAGAAAGAAAGATTTGTCACTCTGTGCCCATGTGTAGGGATAGTATAAAATCCTGCCTGAGGCCCTAGAGGAGCTACAAGTTGAATTTTCTTCGAACAGGAGCAATTGGTAAAGTACGAATGTAGGGAAATTTTAGTGGCTTCAAGAGAAAGGACTGAAGAATGAATGATGAAGAAAGAAATCAAATAAAATTAATTTTATCAAGTCAAAGATAAGATTATACTAATATTTCATGTTAAAAATCTGCAGTGCATGAATAATTTAGACTCCTACCAAGAAACAGGATTAAGTTCCAGGTGTAGACACCCTGCTATGAACAGTGATGAAATATAATTTATATTAATCTTCAGCAGCTCTATATTGTCTCAAACAAGTGTGTCAAAGTGCTTGAAAGATATCAGTTAATAAATTCTCCTAGTTTATTAGCTTGATAGAACTAATCACATTTTTCCTAGGAGGAAAACTGAATATTTCAGGTATGCTTAGATCTTACAGGAAGTCTGTGGCAGTCCGGGATATAATCCAGACCTTCTGAATCCCAGCCCTGTTATTTAACTATAAATTCAGCTTTCCTTAGACTTGACTTGTTTTGAGTCACTCTTGTACTCACCTCCCCCTCTGCACCCCACCCCCCCATTCACACACACACACACCCCCTCCAAAAAGCTTTAATTCAAAAAAAGATTAAGGCTATGATTTTTGGGTCGATTTAGGAACTTTTAGGAACTTTTTAGGCATGGAGACAAGCCTCAGATTTACAGCAGAATAGCTGGCTTGACCCTGATAAGGAAGAGAGAACCCAGAAACTTCAAGAACAGCCATTTTTGAAAGTTTTAAATTGGCATGTTGCAGGGTTGCATGTAAACTATACGAAGATGAAACATGCTGTCATTAACACTATCTATTCCCTTTCCGAATGACAAGGTCAAATCAGCCATTTGTCTGCCACTTTTCTCCTTTTCAAGAAATACGTGCAGGTTTACTAAAACCTTTGTAGACTGCCCTGGGCTATTCTTGTGAAATCATTCTGGAGGAGATAGATAGTCTATGCAATGTGATTTTCTTGAGAGCTGAAAATTCTGACTCTCTGTTCCCTCCTTATATGCTATCAGAGTATCAGCATGAGGGAGTATCTTAAATCCTACATTATTCAGAACTTTGGAAAAAAAAGTAAGACCATAACATTGCAACATATCCTGCAGTCCAGGCCGCAGCCACTCCTGAATCCCCTCTCATGTTAGGTTTCTTCATCTTCTATTTTATCTTACTTATTTTTTCAAATGTTAATTGGTCTAGATTATTTTCCACTAAAGCTTGACTTTGTGTTTAAAAACCCCACAAATGTTTGGTCTTTTATGACACACTTCTTAGAATTAAAAGGTCTAGGCAGATGCATCCCAAATCCTGGCTGACTTGTAATTCTATCATTCTCTTTCAGCTTCTTTTTAAATTTAAATTAAACTTTCTTGAGCACAGGTTACTACAGCTGTATAAAATGTCCCACTTGGAAACTCCCATTTTCTTAAATCACTTCTTATTTCTACAGGAAATACCTCACCAAACACCTTCTGGGACTTCAAGTTCTTCGCCCAAGTAGCAATGGCAGTTCATGATGTGACTAGTTCACCAGTCTTTCATTCTCTCATTTATTCTCACAGAAACATAGAAATGTGGCTGGAAAAGATCCCTGGATCCCTGGTCCAGTCCTCCTCTCAGAGGGAAACTCTTGCCATCCTGGATAATGACAGCTTTAGCTGTGTCTAGCCAAGCCTCGGAACCTCCAAGGATGGCACTTTGGTTCATTGCCAAAGTTTATGTAGCAGCCCTTTGCTCAGTGGGTTTCCTTCTCACATTATGTTTAATCACATTTCTAACATTTTGATCCTCAAGTGCCATGCGACTATATTTTCTTTACACAACAAATCCCTTCATAAGGATGATTTTTCTTGACTTTGTGTCATCAGCAGCTTTCATTAGTAAATTCCTGCATGACTAGACCAAGGCCTTATGAATTTAATTCATGATATCTGTTAAATAAGATTAGTCTCAAAACTGATTCCTGAGGAATTCCTCTGATATCTCCCTCCACCCTAAATAGGATTGCCTGCCATTTCAGCTTTTTTTCTGCACTGCTTATACTAATCCCCATCTTCTCTGCCCAACTCACATTTTCAGACAGCCACATGCGAAATGTTTTGCACTAATTCAAGCACATATAGCTCTCTCTTTGTCAAAGAGATAAAGTGTTATCAAACAAGGATGCTGGATTTTCCAGCACAGTTATCTGTAGCAAATTCATATCTGATTTCCTCCCATTTTCTATTTATTCCATTCCTTAAGTTACTTTTTCCTTAAAAAAACTAAAAGGTGCTGCACTACTCTTGTAGCAACCTGTCTGATGTCCTCTCCTTCCATAGATATACATATATACTTACTACGCCTGCTGTTTTCTAGACATGTGATACAAGTTTGGTGCTTTGGACTATAGACTTTTTGCTAGAAGACTTACAGTTTTGTGTGCCAGTTAGTGATATGAATTTGTAGTTGGCACTTTCAAAGTCAAATGACACTCTGACCATGGGCTGACTCCTGTGCCGATGAATTAATTAAATCAATTTAATGCAGTTGTTCAAATCTGTTTCTCAGAAACAAGTATGGCTACATGCTGGTAACTATTTAAATTACTAGAAATGCATTTGTGTTTCTTTTCTAGCCAGAAAGGGGTCATTTTTAAGTGTCTAGGTCCAAATTATTGTTGATAGAAACCAGTGGAGATGTCTCTGAAACGTGTACTATTTTAAGTGAAGACAGAGCTGGTTTCCCAGTTCCCATGCAGCTATGGCAATGGGAGCATTTTGCTGCATACTTGAAGTGTGGCAATATTTCTGCCCCTGTGAGCTGCACACCAGATATTTCATGTGGTCAACATGAGTGACATTCCACATACACCAAATAACTAAAAAGAAGGGAATCTCAAAGATTGTGTGAATGGATGAGATAACAGCTTCCATGGCTTCCCCTATTTCTATCCAGTTTGAGGCTTTTCATGGTCCTATGACAACCCCATGACTAGTCCCACTGGCTGTGGCTGGCTCATTTCCACCCAAAAGCCACTCAGTTTGTCTACCAGCCCTCCTGGCAGTCCCATTGGGCTGTCCTGGCATGCAAATGACGTGCTGGCTGAGTGCAGCTTGAGAACAGTCATCATCATTTTTGAAAGTTCAGGTTGTCATTTCAAAAGTTAATTGAAATAATATTTGAATGTCAACTTGTCCTCTTTTTCTGCTTGCTTCTACCTGTCTGCAAAAGGAGCAAAATCAAAAGCATGTATAACTGGAAGTGTTCCTGGAAGTATGCACCTAGCACAATTCTCCATGACCGTGCAGCCTTGCAAGGCAGAGTAGGGGAGAGATTGCGGGACATCACAACGTCAGCTTCTGCCTGAGCTCATCAAGGTACTTTCGTGGATCTCCCAGAACCTCCTTTGCCTTTTGGTCTCAGTGCCTTTTCTTTGCTCATCATAGCTGACTTTCCCAGTTGTGCCGGACTGGAAGCACAGTGCAGAAGACTTGGCAAGTTGGCTGTGAAAGGGATGCACCCCGGCCTGAGGGAAGCAGGAGTTCATCATTAAAGACTTAGTAAATAATGTCGTGCTCATAAAGAACAACAATGGAAGTAGAATAGCTTGGAAACTCATGAGCATTTTGAAATGGCAGGAGCCATGTTACCCAGCATCTGAAATACATTTAAATCACTATAAACGTTGTGGATCAATAATCACTAAGCTGCATACTGGAAGGAAACTAGTGATATAAAAAGTAATGAAAAAAGCCAGATCTGAACATTAGTAATTTTCTTCATAAAAAGCAAGTTTCCATGACTCATTCATATACTATCAATTACATGTGTTTAGAGGCTGAATTTTAAGATTAAAATAGTCAACTAAATTTAACTGTGCCATTATCTTTATGTTCTTGCAAAATGTTTTGCCCTGGCAATTGCAGAGAACAGTGAAGTGATCGTGAGCATAGGTTATGATAACATCCGCTCATAAACTGTATTTACTGCTTACATAAATGTGTGGATAACATTGCAGGTTTTTTCCATTCTTTTAAATAGTTGCTTGCCAAGGTGACACTGTTTAATTCACATCTCCAAAGAGCTTTATTTTTACACATGCATTTTTAGTCCTTTCATAAAGATGTTATTTATGTGCAATGTGAACTGAACTTCCTAATGTCCTGGACCACAACGTTTAGAGATTACTGCAGCCACATGGGCTCATGGTAGGCATGAGGATTTTCACTTCTTCAGTCTTGGTTTGTGTTCACCTGGGAATAATGTCTTTGAGGGTAAGAACAATAATGCCGTTCCATATCAATTCTGAGATATGCCCAGGTGATCAGTCTTTCTCTGGCAGGAGTTTGTGGTGGGTGCAGGGGAAAAAGTGATGGGAAGAAAACTATGGATTAAATTATTTTTTTTCTGCCTGTGTTCTCCCAGTTTTCAGGTTATAGTAGTCTGCGAATATCTTGAGTCAGACTTGCATCCAGCGATTGCTTACTACTTAATACTCACTGTTAGATTTGTCCTCCATGAATTGGACTGAACGCGATTGTATCTTATTGACTGTCACAGCATCCTCAAAGTCCAAGTACAACAATTTCACTATGCATTGTCTGAAAAAGTAATTATTTTCATTTTAACACCTTAACCTAATAATTTAATTGGGTGTCCCTTAAGTTTTATATTATGAGAAGTTGTGAATAATGCTTCTTTTGTTGCCCCATTCGTGAGTTGACTCTAGGGTACCTCTCTGCAGTCATCACTCTTTGAAACCAGGAAGTGCTAGGATATGGTCCTGGTTTTGGCTGGGACAGAGTTAGTTTTCTTCGTAGCAGCCCATAGGGTACTGGTTTGGATTTGTGATGAAAATAGTGTTGATAACACAGGGATGTGTTAGCTATTGGTGAGCAGTGCTTACACAGTCAAGCCCTTCTCTGTTTCTCACCCTGCCCCACCAGTGAGGAGGCTGGGGGTGCACTAGAGGCTGGGAGAGGACACAGCTGGTACAGCTGACCCCAGCTGACCAAAGGGATATGCCATACCATATGACATTGTGCTCAGCAACAAAAGCTGGGGAAACGAGGATGTTTGGAGTTACAGTGTTTGTCTTCCCAAATCACTCGGTTGGAGCCCGCTTTCCTGGAGATGGCTGAACACCTGCCTGGTGGTGGAAGTGGTGAAAGAATTCCTTATTTTGCTTTGCTTGTGTGCACAGCTTTGACTTTACCTGTTAAACTGTCTTTACCTGAACCCACGAGTTTTTTTCACTTTTACCCTTATGTTTCTCTCCCTCTTCCCACTGGGGGAGAGTGAGCAAGCAGCTGTGTGGGACTGAGCTGCTCATTTAATCTGTCCCAATATGGCAGAGACTGTCCCTCTGATCATGTTCCTCTTCCTTCTTTGTATCATGACTAGCTTGGCTGCATCCCCTTCCCAATAGGAAATAGAGCTGCACACAGTGATAAAGAAGTGGATGCGCCATTGATTTCTACAACAACTTAGTGATGTTTCTGTTTGTTAAGAAATACATTAATTACGGTTCTTAATTAAACATCCTTATTTAATATTCTCTTTGACTTTTGACCACCACTGAGCATGAAGACAATTTTCACAAAGTTATCTAAAGGCACACTTCTGAGGGGCTGTAGTTCATCTATATGTGGCTGTAGCCATATATACGTATTAGGGGTAAGCCAGGGGTTTTATTCCCCATCTGCTTTCTTTTGCCAGGAGTAGCTTCCAGAATAAAACTGACTGAAAGCAAAATGAACCTAGGAAAAGAATACATCAGAAATTTCTGAATACCATCCATAACGTATTCAATTTCTTCTTTTCAGAATTCCCTACCTTGAAAGCCTTACAGCACAGAAGTCCTATGGATTTACATGAAATACGTGAGCAAAAAAGAATTGTTAACATGAATCTGTATGCTTCTATTAGTAGAATATTCTTTTCTGTAACATTTGCTCTTTCTTTTCATTGTATGGCATAACAGAAGTATTTTGAGTTGATTGAAAAGTAATTTATAATCAGTGGAAAACAGAACATAAAAAGCTGCATTTAATATCCATTTCTTTTCACATCCAACTCCTGATGAGCCTCTCACTTCTTTTCTCACATGATTTTGCCCTGTCTTAGGAAATACTGCAATTAGAGCCAAGTAAAATCAGTGCAGTCCTTAATTAGAATAATTTGATTTCTAAGGAAGTGGAAAAAAAAAAAAAGAAACCAAATAACTAAAAACAGTTACTTCAGCTATGAATATTTGGTATTTCTGTATTTAGAGAGCTTGTAACAGAATGCCTCTTTCTTCAATATAAATGGTTTTATCTACATGAACAAAAAGAAGAAACTCTAATTCTCAAATATTAACTACCAGTCCTTTTTACTACCAGTCACGATCAGAAATGGTTGAGAGATGGTGAGAGGAGTTTCAGTAAAAGCAAATCATTCTTATTAGTTTATCATGGATTATCAGAACAGTTTTAAAATGAGAATATGGGTCAATAAGCTCACAGAACTGATTTTAATTAAATTGCATGAATTAAAATAATATAATGAAGGAATTTTCTAGAGTGACACTGATTAAATGGTTGTTAAGTGTTTTAAACCTAACAGAAATCCTCCTATTTTTCTCTTTACAAATATGTAGTTATTAATAATAGGTAATAAGATAAGGCTCTGTCTTGTCTTCAGGCACATCTGAGAGCCTAAAGCAAACCTTCCCAAACTCAGTTTAGCTGAATGACAGGATCAGATTGAAAAATATTATGGTACATGAGTGTCTGTGGTTGCTTCCCTTCTCTGCCAAGTCCTGATGGTGCCTTGAGCAACAGCTACCTTTAGAGCCTCTGGACAGCAAGAGCCAGCGCTGACGTGGGTGAGGAGATACCTCTTTGATCACTGTTATTGTGACTAGCCAGTATCCATCTTGCCAAGTCCTCCCAAAGTCTGGTTTAATAATGAAAATAGTGTTCTTTCCTTTCTATTTCTCTCTTCACCCTTTCTCTCATGTTACAGATTCTTTCCTTGCTCTTTGTTTTTTCCGATATCTAATACTGATTCCATGGTCATTCCAACACACACTTCCTATAGCTGTCCTGATCTTGGCTTTTTCATAATTGCTGTGCACGTACAATCATGATACTTCATAATTTCAGAAACTGTGAAAAACAAACATGCAATGATGGAAAGGTCTTTTTTCTCCAGGAGCATTGAGGGGGAGGAATACAGCCTTTAATTTCACCTTTTTATATAGCGGGCTTAACAGTTCATATATTTTATTTCAGGACACTTCAGTTATTTGTTGGTTTTATTTATCTGCTTGTTGGGTATTTTGTCATTGCACCTACAACAATTCAACTTCTAACAAGACAAGATTTTAGTACAGTACACTCAAATGACTCAAATTCACTGACACAATACATTCTATTTCTTCTATGCTTTTGTAATATTTTTCAAAACCTACATTTTGAGGAGATAATGGGTTATTTTTCTTTAGAGTATTCTCCAGTCCAGGGATAAGAAGCGTGGCACTCAGATCAGCATTTCTCAGAGGAAGTGTGTCCCTGAGGGACCTAACTTTGTACCACACTCCTTCCATGGAAATGTTTTGTCATTGTGCCCATCTCAGACATTAGCGATTTGCTGCTATCGATGAAGCAGGGTTGTGATTTTCTCCATACTAGATGATTTTATAATGCCTTCGGCATTGTGATGAAAATTCTCAAAGCAACTTTGAACCAGCAGTTTTAATTTATCTTTTAGTCACTTGACTCTCTGAGGTACTACTTTTGTTTCTGTGGGGTTTAGCAGTGGTTGAGTTAGTTGTGAAACAAATCTGAATGCTACACCAATGCCTTAAATAAAATGTGGTTATCTGGAATTCCTCTGGTGCTCTTAGTGGTTTTTTTGTGTGTATAATTCTTAAATAAAGCCTTTAAATCTTGAAAAATATCACCGAAAACCACTGTTTCTTCCCACCTGCCCTAGCCCTGGGTGTCGGGCACCTCCCTGGGGCTGGGGACAGCCAGGAGCCTCTCCCGTAGCCCAGGGACACCGGCAGCCCCAGGGCAGCAGCAGCAAAACCCCTGAAACCAGACCGCTCTCAGAGCCATGACAGCCTGTTTTTTCTGGATTTAGTAAGGATTATTCTTGAACAATGCCAGATAATAAATTTCCCTCTTAATATAAATTATTTGTAGCATTCTTTATTAAGAACCAGTCCCAGCATTCAAGGCCCGTTCTCACTTGCCCATTAATCACGTATTATGCACATAGCGAGAGTTCCCAGGCATGGGTTTGCTTGATGAAGCTTTCCATCAAAATGCAACGTGTTTGTGAATGTATTCTCAGCAGACATTTATCTATGAATATTAGCACGTGGTTACTCCAAAAGAAATCTATGAAATGTCTCATTTGTTAAGTACTTGGGTGAACTGAGTCAAGGCATAAATTGTCAAAGTAAATAGATCCGTTCAGATAAATCCAAATCTGCCTGCTCTAATAGTTTTTAAACAAAGCCTGTATTTGTGCAGCGTCTTGCGGTCTGCAGTTGTGCTTGTCACGTGCCGCTTGTAGGGCAGGTAATTAAATTTCTTCAGGGATAGTCTCAAAATTTACTCAATGATTATAAAACAAAGCTTGTTTTTATGATCATTTCATATCTCAGCTAAGAGTATTGTGAGATCAAACATCCAGGGAAAAGAAATCATATTTTATTTTTTTAATTGTTTCATTAGCTGCCCAAGGAAAAAAAGTGGACTATAAGGATTATTAAGCTCACATTCAGTAGCTAATACTTAAACACAATGCAGCCTCAGCAACAGAAGTCCCAGTAAAACACATCAGTTTGTATGGACACCAGGGATAACCGATGATGAAGATCTATGCAGTGCCAGCTGAGTTGCTGCCGGGTTGCTACAAAGCTATTTAACTTAATTTAATGGCACAATATCCCTGTTCAATGTATTCGGTGACTTAGTATTGAATTAGTTCAAGCTACAAGGAAGTGCTTCAGAAGCCAAGCAGCATTAGATAATTACCATTATGTGCTGACAGGATAATCTCATTTTTGTCATAGACCTTGACTAAGCAAATCACTCATTTCCCTTCTTCCCTGGCAAAACATCTATGTTCAATTAAGAACCCCATACATGTGAAGCATGTGCCTGAGATACAGTATGACCAGTCATCACCTGTTTTTCAAGAGATTTAAATAGACTTTGGATCATCCCAGGTTGCAGAGGTCTTGTTCCTTACAACAGTCTCTTATCTGATAAGAACCTGTGAAAGTCCTGAAATTTTATTTTGTAAGAGCTATGTAGCTCAACAGAGTGAAGAGAGGGTATATGGTACTCCATAAAGTTAAGTATTACTATGCTACTTCCTGGTCCTGCAAAATATTATCTTATATTATCTTCCATTGCTTCTATTTTACAATTCTTTGTGCTTATGGTTTGGTACTAAAACAACACTCAAGAACAGGCTGAAGTGTTCTTTGGGCACAAATGTTCAGTGTACATGTCACTTAAACTCGAATTTTTTTCAAGCTGTCTAGAGAGGTCAGCTCATAGTTTTAATACATGCTTTTGTGTGTGCTAGTGCACAGTTTACATATGGAAATAGCCACTTGGTTAGTTTATATGACTGAAGGTTCAAGGTCTTTGAAAACGTCACCTTCATGGAGCCTAAAATGAATGAAGAATTAGATAGCGCTGCAGAATGACATCAAGAGCTTTTCACTAATAGTAACTGTGGTATTGTATTTCTACCAGTCAAATAACAAATGCAAGAGTTATTTCCTTTGTTATCCTTCACATGAGATATGTTGCTAACACAATACTGAGCGTATGTGAAACAAATCAAGTCATTTCACACACACCAGTCATTTAAGCGTCCATTTATTTAATCTTGCTAAGAAGTACAACCCACATCCTTATGCTGCTGAATTAAATTGATTTCATTTGTCTGTTCATCTCGCTGCTTTTATGTTCGAGATTTTTGACAGCCACAGAAAAGGATGTCTTTAGGCAGGATGCGCCGTTTAGTGTTTTATAATGAAATAGCACTGACCTACATATATATCAGCAATAGCATAAGGAATACTATGCAAAGAACATCAGAAGTTCATTTCCTCCAAATTTTATTTAATGAGTTATTTGAAAATGTTTGATATATTGTTGGCAAAGGTTCATGTGTATGTGAAATGCTTCCTTAGTCAGTTCTGGCCTTTTTTATGCCCCTTGTGAGGCTGTCTGTCAGCTCTTAGTAACATCTGTAGTAAAGGTTTTGTATGTCTTAGTTTGAAGTTTGTATTTTACAGGGAAAATGGACCTTTGACACCTGTTTCTGCAGAATGTACAATAACATAACAATATGGGCAGTATAGCTTAATGTGATACAGCTATATTCATTATTAAATGCCTTTTAGTTAACGTGCTAACAAGCACTCCATGCAGTCTTAGAACAGTGACAGAGATAAGAAACTCGTATCCATAGCAGCAATTCACAGTAACCAGTCTCTATTTCTACTTACCATCTATTGTAAGGAAACTGCATAAAATGTTCTGCTCAGCAGGGAGGAAAGCTAGTATCCCACTTGCTGCTTTTGTTAATAGGAAAGTAGAGTGATTAATCATTAAGAAACAAAATGTAATATATTTTGTGGGAACAATGATGCTATCAGTAAGAGCAACACAAAGGGCAGCTGCACAAGTAGCAAATCCATGTTAAACCATGTTGGGGATTATTTCAGATAAAAATCAAGACTGAATTCCTAACAGTTTTCAAATCTGTGAATGTTTTCCATTTTTCTGACTTCTCTGTAAGTGTCTTGAGGTACAAAGAACATCTTCTGTCACCTCTGAAACCAAACCTTCAAACATTTTTAGTGATATTTATTCCCTCTTTAAAAGAGTGAGTTTACCCTGCAAAGTGCCAGTGTTCAAATGGTCTTATTCAGCTTGACACTTTACTCAGCTGTTCAGACCCAGAAGCATAATTCAATACCATATTGTTAATGTGTCTTTTGGGGTTGTCTTTTCATTATTTCTTTCAATTAGCTTGAGTGTTTTATGATTATTTCTACAATGGCAGACCAAACACATAAAAACCACAGGCACTTAGAGAAGAAGCAGAAGATATGTCAAGACAGTAACATTTAGTGCAAGAATCCAAGTTGTTAATTTAGTCCTTCAGGTTGGAATCATGAAGATAAGCCAATGCCCCCTTACTCTTTAACCTAAACTGAGAACTGGGATGTGAATCACCTTCTGAAAAGCTGCTTTCAAAAAGCCATCTAGAGAGAGGGAGAGGCGTCCTTTCTCATTGTCTGCAAGGGAATTTTCTCATTTCTTTTTGCAAGGGACAATGGCTAGTAGATAAAATAAGATGGAGATATTGATGTTTTAGAACTTATCAGGGCTCCAACCCGAACTCTCTCTGCTGCTCATGATTTTTGTACTAAAGACCACTGACTAAAATACATAGATTGGGTGTCACCATACCCCAAGCCTCTTCTCCCAAAAAGACTACTCATCAACAAGCAGCGCTTTGGTTCCTGTTTTGTGACACTACCTTTCCATTTCAGTCTAATGGCTTAGCTTCACTAGGATGCATGAAGGGCTGCCACTTTTTGTAACCTGGCGTTAGTCTTTAAGCAAGAGAATGACAGCACTTATATATGTGACTGAATTTTCTAAATAATTGTTTAATTAAAATCAAGTCAGTGCTGTACTAAATAGGTTCCCAGTGTTGCACACTTACATCTCCTTGAGCACCATGTCCTTGAGCAATGACATTTGCTTCACACGTTTTCTTCCTTTCCTAGAAACTTCACGGAATCATGGAATTGTCAGAGTTGGAAGGGACCTCTAGAGATCATCTAGTCCAACTCCCCTGCTAAAGCAGGATTGCCTAGAGCACATTACCCAGGACTGCATCAAGGCAGGTCTTGAAAATCTCCAGAGAAGGGGACTCCACAACCTCCCTGGGCAGCCTGTTCCAGGGCTCTGTCACCCTCACCATAAAGAAGTTCTTCCTTGTATTTGAATGGAACTTCCTATGTTCCAGCTTGTGCCCGTTGCCCCTCGACCTATCACTGGGAATCACTGAAAAGAGTCCGGCTTCATCCTCCTTCAACCCACCCTTTAGATACTTGTAAACGTAGATAAGGTCTCCCCTCAGCCTTCTCTTCTCCAGGCTAAAGAGTCCCAGCTCTCTGAGCCTTTCCTCATAAGGGAAATGCTCCAATCCCTTAATCATCTTAGTTGCCCTACGTTGGACTCTCTCCAGTAGTTCCCTGTCTCTCTTGAACTGGGGAGCCCAGAACTGGATGCAGTATTCCAGTTGTGGCCTCACCAGTGCAGAGCGGAGGGGGAGAATGACTTCCCTCGACCTACTGGTCACACTCTTCCCTATGCAGCCCAGGATTCCATTGGCCTTCCTGGCCACAAGGGCACATTGCTGGCTCATGGAGTCTCATTTGCCAGTAGAGTCTCCAAAGCATGGAAAGGCATTCACTATACTGATCTGGTGCATGCTTAAGAAACTAGTTTACATTCTGGTAGTCTGGGAACTGGTCGTTTTATCTATCTGAAAAGATAGAGCGGTGCCAGTAAGTTTGCAATGGAACAGACATATCTTAGTTGTAATATTCTCTGGGAAAGCACTTCAAAGAGCTAATTCCTGGAAGAAGAGCATGAAGTCACAGGCGATAAATCCAGCTAATATTGGTAAAATATGTAGAGTTTTGAAACTACTGACTACAACACGCTTACAGAAAATCAGGCAGAAAGAAGACCTTTTGTTCCTGGCCTTACAGCTTGTTTTGCAGTACAAATGAGATGTAGGGTGAGGGACACTCCCTCTGTACCAAGGGCAGGAGACAAACATCTCACTAGTGTAGGAGTGGGCTGTCTGGAGTCATGTCTAGGGTATAGAACAAGTAAAAGATGAGGGAGATAATAATTGTTTTTTTCTGAGGCCCATAGAACTTATCACTGGTCCTGAGTAGTTCATTATGTATCAGGTCCTTTCTGAAGATGTAGATATTCATAAACATTTTCCACTGATGAAAGTTCAGGGCAAAATTTTGCCCATTGTGTCCAGTTGAGGACTGGGAGGTTACTCTTTGCCTATATGCAATTGCAGACTGATGGGAGGCAGGTCAAAAGGAGTGACAGATCATTAAAAGGTGCTGCCCAATGAGCCAAGTCTTATTGCAGAACCAGATGAGTGAAAAAACAGGTTTTTTTCCATTTTATCCGTTTTGTCCAAAATAGGCCTATAGTGGATGTATGGGACCAAAACACACCGTGGCAGTAAGATACTGGCCATAGGAATGGTTTTCATTACAGCCTCTCATAAGGATTTTCTTTCAGAAGATCTTTTAACTGTTGCTGACTCTGAGGCTTTCTAGGCAGTGGTCAGCTTTCAAAATCACTGATACACCATGCTGCTTTGGTAGATTTTTGTGGGGAGGATTAAACTGTAATACTCTTTAATCTTCTTAATAACCTGAAAATAACAATTGAGTGTGGTGACTACTAGGCAAGTCATGCCTCCTGGTGAGACGCTGCGGCTTCTCGGCAACATTTTTGATCAATACATTTGGCAAGGAGTCTGACACTGTGACCCTGGGGAGACATAAATAGGTTATAAGATGCCAGTGGATGACTGGAACCCCAGAGAAAAAACTCATCCTTAGAAGATACATAGGTACCACTGATGACAGGAAGATACTTTAGAGAAGACAGCAGCTGAGACAATGTGTACTGAATCACAAAAAAGTTCTGATGGAATGTTAAACCTGCAACATATCATCAATGACTACATTGCAGTGGACTCCAATCTGCACCGCTCCAAACCCTGCCACCTCTTTTCGCCAGAACACCCAACAGCCAACTTGTGCTCTACCTGAATCAGGCTAGCCCACGCTTAGCAAGGACATTGTAGCACATACCCTATAATGATGGGAAAAAGTCCATCAAGACCATGCAAATTTATGTGCATTGAAGCAAACTATCAATATCTCAAATATAATTTCCATAAACAGCTACAGAAATATCAGCCTTTAAGCTCATGGTGCAGAATGGTGTTCTACTTTTATTTATATATACATATATATTACTGTATATTCACAATATACACGCATACACTCCATTTAACAAGGGAAAAACACCACCTACAAGCAACAGATGGTTTCTTAATTCCTTTTTGTTTAGTAAAATATCTGTTTAAACAAATAGTAAAGCCTCTTGAGTCATAATCTCTTCAAGAGAAAATAACAGGTTGCAGCATAGTCTCTACAAATTACTGGAAATATTAATAAAATAATGCAGCATCTTTAATAGCAGAAAAATAACTGAACCTAATAATCAGTTGTAATTAAATGAAGGGCAACATGGAGATTTTGTCTTGGGAATAACTTTTACATACAAAACAGATTGAGTAAGTCAAGAAATCAAAAGAAAGAGAAACTCAGTACACAGCTCACAATTCAAGAGTGTTTTCTGCAGTAATCAGTGATAAATGTCTCTTCAGAGATATCTATCTCTGCAGGAGGGAAAAACATCTAATGAAATATACGCTGCGATACAGAAAAATAACAAGTGAGTGAATTCATTGAGTAGAGAACATGCCATATATAAAAATAAATCAGCATACATATACATCAACATCATGATATTTGTGTTAGCATAAATATACAAGAAAAGAAAGATAATTTCTCAGTGATATCCACACTAAACTTAAAAAAAAAAACTCAGAGAAATTATTAGGAAATTTATTCTAGTTCTAGAGAGTTCTGCCTTGTCATTTTTTATCTTAATTTGTCCTACTTAATTTGACTGGTTTTGAACAAAGATCACAGAATCGTGGAACCTCAAATCTTTTCTAAGAAACCTCAAGAAATCAGCTGACTTGCATTCTCTGTCCTCAAGGATCGGCTGTACCTAAGCCATTATTTCAGCACTGTTGTGGCAGGAAGACTGAAGGACCTCTCCTGCTAAACAATTTCTGAAACATATTGCCTCATCTGTACTAAAAATCTTCCATCAACAGAAATTCATAGAGTCACTGGACAATATGCTTAGCAGCCTTTTTATTCTGAAATGTTCAATATCTTTCATGCTATTAGTCCTCTGATAAATTGTTTTCTGATATAATGGAGATAGAGTTCACACTCAGAAATGGCTGTTTGCCATTAAATTACATTTAAGGAGTCCAGTGTACAGTTCCTTTATACTGAATTTTTATAGAAATACCGTGTGGCAAGTGCAATAGAGGAGATGGAATCCCTTCCTTAAATCATGGCATGTTGCAATCCGATAATATTTCCCAGGACATCATAGTTCTGCTTGCTTTTTAAAATCTCAATAGAAGAGAGAAAAAGGGAACAAATTATATCATCTTAAATTTCTCGCTGCTTAATTACTTTCACTGACATTTACATGGCAATACTTTTAATATACTTCAGTTTCCTAAATACAGGACTGTTTGAGAAAATCACTTAAATAATCATTAGATCATTATTGCTATTCAAAGAGAAAGCATTTAAAATGTCATTGAACTGCTTATCCCATAAATAAAGCACTCAAAAACTGAGTACGGTTTTATGAGGGCCAAGCAGTATTTTGCAGTTAGTATGCTTTTCTGACAATGAAATATAAAAGGACAGCCCTATTACAGTCAGAGATACCCCCACGTTTTATAGAAATATGGTCTGTATCACTGCCATAGCTTAACTATTTGATAATTTAAACTAAACTAGTCAGTGCCTTCTTAATGATTGCTCTCTGTTATACTTTACAGCTCGCTCTTGGATGTAACAAACATATCATATATCTCCCAGAGCACTTGAAGAAATACTACTGCTCTTCCCGTGCAGTCTTCCAGAGTACACAGCTCTGTAGCCAGGAGCTGAGGACACGTTTTGTCTTTTTGCTTGCTTCACTCAGCTTTGAGGGTTTCCCTTCAGAGTTAGATATCAGCTAGTCAAGTACTGCCAACGCACCTACAGGCTTGTCCTCCGCACTGAAGATGCTCCATGCATTTGCTGTCTCAGGCTCATGTAGAGATTATGTTTGCCTTTTGCATTGATTATCAAGTCAGCAGATTATGCTGTGAAAAAACTGCTCCATTGGGTAGCATTTACTATCATTTCAAGTAATATTAAATACTAATTTCTGCATTGTGTTCTTCCTCTGTTTTTCTGTCATATACTTATTTAAAGAGATGACTAAATAAATGATACTCACTTAAGGAGATGACGGCTTCCAACATTTTTCATGGCTGACAGTAGAAAGCAAAGAGAAATTTGTGTATTTTGCCTAGCAGAGAGAGCACAAAGACGCACCTGCGTTACTGGTGAGAGCAGAATTGATTTCAGCTGGCTCTATCTCCAGCCACTGACTGCCCGTGCTGCTGCTCCCTCTGACAGAGAGTCCAGGCTGGGGCTACCATGCTCCACGCTCAGGGTCACTCTTGGTGGTGGGGGTAAACTCAGCTGTGAGCATTTCCTCCCAGCTCTGAGTGCAAAAGCCCAAGCCCAGCCTGACAAACAGCAAATGCCGAAGTGGCCTTGTGAGTGCCCTGGGCCTCAGACTAAATCTGAAACTAATTGCATTTGCAAGCTACTGGTGGGAATGGTAAAGGAGGCTGGCCTTTAGACCAGGTGTGGACGTACATTTAACCAATGATGTAAGTATATGGGAAAGGAAGAGGAGCAGAGTAAGTTTGAACACGAGGGCAACAAGATTAGTTCAGTTTGGAATGAAAAAGTATTAAAGAAATCTTTTCCAGACATGGAGTTAGTCTCATTTCCCTCATAAGTTTTAAATTTTGTTTCCCCTTCATCTACTGAGGTGATAACCATTACCAGAAATTGAGCCACCAGAAGTAGAGCACTGACTTTTTTCAGATAGTAGTCCTTTCTCAGGAATGTAGCTGCATCCATCCTAACAGCACACTCCAGTGTCATTAAGGACAACTGGCTCAGCGAGAATTGGATGCTCTGCCTAGTAGCAAATCGTCTGTTTCCTTTGTTATCCAGACAGCTTCTTTCCACTGCGGCCAAGGACTGCGTGTTCAGCCTTGGACACACAGTGCAGGCCTGCAGGAAGGGGAAGATGCATAATTTATGCTGCAAGCCAGCACAGTGTCTTGCACACTTTAAAACAAGCGCTTCCTATTTCATAACTTTGGCCAATTCCACAGCTGGAGAGGGTTTCTGTCCCATTGCACATTAGCCTCCTTTGCATATTTCAAAGTCTTAGTTCTACAGCAGAATTTCTTTACTTAAAGGCAAATGAAAATTTCCTTTCACACCATCAGCAATCTCACTCTAAATGTCTTTCTTGGCAGGCAGTTGCAGACAGCAAGTGCTAGCCCTGAAAGGGAAGGATATACATCTTGTCCCAGGTACAAATTCTAAAAATTGGAGAAATTCTGCCCTTATCTTCAACAGCAATTAATCTTTTGGAGGACATAAGTGTTCAATTTTCCTCGTTGCTTTGTTACACCAGGTGTCACCAGCCCCAGGTGTGGTACGTGTAACCCTTCTTTGCTGCCCAGTAAAGCCAGTGCAGACATGAGCCTGATGACCCAGTGGAAGACATTCAGATATTAAAATGCAGACACATTGCATTTCAATTCGTCTTCGCAAGGCTACAATACCTGAAAGATACTGCCAGTACTTAGAGCAGAAAATAAATCAGGATTAAACAGTAGCCAGCATAACTGGTCCTTTTTCCTCAGCAGGAGCCAAATAACCCCACCCAAACTGATGCCATGGAAGTTTCTTGCTGGACAGGAACAGTAAGAAGACAAGAGAAAAAATAGGATAATTATTTTATGAATCGTCTTTTAAATAATAATAGATTAAGTGGTTCTGTATTACTGGCAGTGGGTCAGTCCATGACATTTGCTTTGCTGTGTACTCAGTGAGAATTGTGATAGGAATAGTTAATGGCATTTTGAAATAATTTTATTTTCTGTGCAAGTCATTCTACATTTTCATTCCCTTTATACAGCTTGATTTATTTAATGGAAAGTTGTTGCTGTAGTCTAGCATTTTTCTCTGGGCATTTTACTTAACGTTCTAGACAAATGAGAAACTGTTTAGAGGAGAGAAATAAAATAACAGAAACTTTAAAAACCCTCAGCCTCATAGAAAAAGTTGGAGGAATTATCTTTATTCATTCTAGAATAGAGAAGCATCACAGAAACATGGTAATAGTCTTCATATACACACAAGGGTTGTTACAGAGTAAGATAATCCACATTTTTCCATTTCCACCAATATGTAAACAAAATGGAATCAACTCCTTTTGCAGTCAGAGGAGTTTTGGTCAGGAAAGCATGTGTGCTATAGGAACTGATAAATCCTACAGTAGCTCAGCAAGGAAGATGAAAGAATCTCCAACACGTAAATATACATCAGGATTTATGTCTTGGACTATACACTCTGTGTGCATGTCTTAGACATCCGTCTGCTAAAGACGGGCTGGTCTTACAGATGCAGAATGGGGTAATTAAACAGCATGCCTTTCCTAGTCCTCCTTTCCATAATTTATTTGAATTTACAACAGAGAATCTCAGGACAGAATCCAGCTCACTCAGCAGTTAGCAAGGCACACAAATCTTGATAAATCTTCTGAAGAAGATTTCTAGCTTTCACTCTCTGACAGTATCAATATCTAGACAGATGCTGAGCGAACAAGAAACGAGCAAGGTTTTTTTAAGCAACATAAAGACATGGAAACATTGTCTATGCTGCAGCTCTCATAACATTTATTCTAATCTAATTAGTCCAATTAGTACTGAGGGAAAGGTCAAGAAGGGTAGGTTCCTTTTCCTCAGCTGAAAGGACTGAGTCATCCCTTGGTTTCCCAGCTACCAGCTGGGACAGCAATGGGTGTGTTGTAGAGTAGAACCCGCCCCGACCCTTGAGTAACACCTTCTCTCTAAATTGTGCCAGGTTATCTCAGAAAGTTCAAACTGAAGTTTTAACACCATTGAACTCGATGGGATTTTTTCCACTAGCTTCAGCAGAACCAATGTTTTCTTCTCATGTCTGGATTGGATACCTTCCAGAATGGAGGATGTTTAGCTGTGAACTGTCTGCAGTAACTTCATCACTTTCAGCTGTGGGAACACAACCTTGCTTTAAACTAAATGAATAATCTGAATCTCTGGAGTCTGTGAAAGCTCATCTGACCAGACATGACAGCTGTGAAGTACTTTCACTGCTGGAGATAGGGAATACTGGGCCTGTACTCTGTACCATCAGGTTTTTGTTTTGAATGTAGCCAAGATGCCAACTTTTTTAGGTGATGGCTGCATTTGGAATAACTTTAGAGAGTCAGTGGGAGCTAAAAAGCCCTGTAGATCCTCCTTAGCTCCCTTACTGGCCCCTAATACACTCATTAAAATTACATAGCAGCTCCATGCAGGTTTATATACTTCTCACATCCCCTCTAATTTCCTAGTACCTCAGCTCTCCTCTGTGGCATCACTCATGCCAGATGGCCCAACCTGGGTCTCACTGCCCCTATATACATCAAAGATCCATCCAGTAAAATAATAATGTGAGGTACCACACCTACCACCACCACACATCCCTCTTCCTTATATATGTGAACTAATGATTCATGCATGAGGCAAAGGTAGTTTCCTTCATCACATATAAATTTGTTTGATTGATCCTCAGTGTAATGCTGCCTGGCACTCAGTACATCACCGGCCTTTAATTCTTTACCAGGCAGTCTTTTCAGGATTTCACCCATCATTTTCCCTCCTTACCAATTCCAGATGTCTCAGAGCTTGGAAACAAGTACGATTTTCAAAATATGCAGGTTAATCAAACTGCTTTTGAGACTGGAGAAATACCATGGTATTCACCTCACTGACTTTCTGACTTTCTTAAGCCTTCCTATGGCTCTGACACCAGAAGACATGTATTCCATTCAGTTGCATCAGGCAGTCAGCAATCTCTGTCAGATCCAGTCAATACCAAAAGGCTTTTCTTCCACAGTCCTCCCCAGCGTGGTATAAAAGCAAATATTTAAAATGATTATTCCTTACTCTAAGACTCCCCAAGATGCTGTGAGGTGCTCAGAAGGCAGACTATCATTGTATTTTTCTTCTAACATTCTCAGGAATATTTTACAGACTCATTTTCACATTTAAGCATTCTGTGATCTACTTTTAAGCTTTCTATGGTCTATGCCTATCCTAACCATAATCTTGTGTGTGCTGTTTGAGTTCTTGACTTCTGCCTAAACTAATATGTCTGCATACAGTGATGTAAACCTTAGTCACTCTAAATTTCTTTTCCGTTACTTACCATGGTGTATTAAGATGTTCACAGCCATTGTGTTATTCTCTTGAATAGCTCTCCTTAAAGTCTTTCTCCACTATGATTACTACAGACATTTAACTCCACATAGATGGAGTCACCATATGTTATTTATAAACTGTTGTTCTAATTATTTGAGGTACAGACATTGTTTATGAGGTATGAGATGCTATTTTTATAATTAAATACAATAAATCTTCAAAGGTCAGCTTGGCAAAATAGTGTCTTAATGACAGAAATCACTAAAAAGAAATACATGAAATCAAGTGAAGCAAGTTAGGATAAAACTGTAACGAGCAGTTTTATGGATAAAAATAACCATAATAACCATCCAGAGCTCTAGTAGATATGCCAATTTCAGAGAAAAGTAGGAGGAGAAGAAACTGAACCAAGCTAATAGTACAGAATTGCTGCTGATTCTGGTTAGCAACAATAGAAGTAAGAAACGTTGATAAAGGTATTTTGAAAAGAGCTAGACACAATGGAATACTATAGAAAGGATTTTTCAATTTAAAAGTGGTTACTGCACTTTTGAATTATAAAAGAATGAAAATAAAGTCCTAAAGAAATATCTTGCAGGGCACATATGAGTTACAAAGTCACCTGGTTCTTAATCAAAAACTGAGAAGCCCAGAAGAGATGGAAACCCACACAGCAAAATTTAAGCTAGCCTTCCCAACCTTTTGCTTTAACAAGAACAAAAATAATTGAATTGCTAAGAGGAAAAGTTATTGAATTTACACACCCCACTGTT
The DNA here is from genome assembly GCA_002844005.1 of Limosa lapponica baueri. NCBI lineage: Eukaryota > Metazoa > Chordata > Aves > Charadriiformes > Scolopacidae > Limosa > Limosa lapponica. Next base: position 482,431 of record KZ505964.1, read on the forward strand.
TCATATTTCTCTGCTTGACCTTACTGCATTTTCCTCTGGGATGTCCTGTAATTATCAGAAACTGAGCTACTCCTGCTTGATGCTGCTCCATCTCCACAGAGCTGCTGAGCCAGCACTTGCTTTTTGCTTACCTTGACTGCAAAGTGAATTGAATTGGTTTAAATCAGATGATTTGTCTCAGCACCTTTGGGACAGTCCAAAAGTCAGTAAACAGTCTGTTAGAGAAGCTGAAATTTGCTTTGCTGCTTGCAGCTGAGGATGAGACATGAATAGCTCCTCTGGTAAAAGGACCATCCACATGCTCAACGTCTATGACTTCTCATACTTGTTTGAAAAGAGCTGTGTGCTTAGACTATTTTTCATATGTGAGCTACTTTGTTTTTAACCCTGAGTACTGCCCACCTGTGAGAATTGAGCAGTTTCATTTCTCCTGAGAACAGTCTATGCAAACCGCCACCATGGCTACCAACACTAATGTAATGAGAGGAAGCTTATCAGAAGACTTTAGCGTGGGCAAAATTATACACAGTTAACTGGTCTGTTGTGTCATGCCAAAACACAACCAGTTTTGCACCAACACTGTGATGTCCTTGCTGTCCGTGCTGTATATTCTGGCTCATATTCAGGTTCCTCTCTGGCACAGGTCAGGTAGCTCGAGGCAGGGAAACACAGCTGGAACTGAAGGCTGGAGCTTTCAGGGTTTTCTCCTCTATATGCACGATGGCTATGACCAGTGACCAATGTATAAAAGCAGCTATACTCTCTTGAGCAGAAAGATGCACCAAAACCACCTGGCAGAGGATTGGAAGGCAGTTCTTAAACAGTGGAGAGCAAGCAATGATTCAGCCATGCATGGCAGCACATAGTTGCTTTCAAGTGAATGCTTAAACCCACCCTTAGCCAACAAAGTTTAAGTTTAACAAGGTTTTGGTGAATCCTTACCTGAATTAATGTCAAAGAGAGCCAATTTGCCTCTGAGGTCTCAGAAGGAATTGGAGAAAAATATTATTCTCCCTTCCTTCTACCCAAACCAATTTTTTTGTGCAATGATGCACTGCACTTTAAAAAAGTGATTGAAGTGCTGCACAGAGCAATCCTAGCCAGGCACTGGTTGTGACAATCTAATACTACTGTGCAGACATTCAGGATTTAGCCATTTTTCAAATTGTAACAGTGATCAATAATTGTTACCAACCACAAAACCCCCACACCTGAAATGGTATTTATGCCCACCTTGGCATTTGCACAGTGAACATCGTTGTGTATATGAATGTGTGCAAACTGTGCACAGAACTGTCAGCCAAAGAAAATGGGGCTTAACTTTGCTCCCTGACTCTGTGGTGATTTCATCCTTAATAGCTCGTGTTGAGCTGCTTCAGTTTTTCTTTTTCCTATAGTATCACCATCCTCCAAAGGCAGATGATAGGATTATGGACTTTGCTTGTGAATTTGGGCTATTTCTGTTCTGCCACAGGAGCACACAGCATCGTGTGCCAGTTACCCACTCCTGGGAGCCCGGGAGCTGGAGGAAGAAGATGGACAAGAGTTCAGACACCAGCAAGAAGCAGAAGCACCGTACTGTGCTCTTCATAGAAAGTGTCAAAAGACATTTAAAAATTGTACTTCATTCCAGCTTCAACTGCTGGGTGGTGAAAAGCACTGAGCAGAAAAGGAGGGGGCTGACCTATGTGTTATTTTTTGCATAGGGAAAAATTTCAGCACTCAGCAGCATATCATGTAGCAGTTCTGCATGATAGGTGAGTGCAGCAGAACTGTGGCCAAGAGGGATGGTGATGACATGAGCAAAATAATTTCATTTATGACTTCAGTCTATCAGCAAGTACCATTCCCAGAGAGACGAGCAAATGGTACACTCGCAAATGATGTACATGCAAGCAGAAGTTACTCACCCCACTTAACCCCACTTCCCCAAAGGGAAAAATGGACCTGAATTCAGAGCCACACATGAGTAGCCTAGATGACCAGGGTTTGGATGTGAGAAGTGAGATTAGCTGAGCTTAGCCACCACACTGCAAAAGTGACCTCCGTTCCTGTGCTCAGCTCCAGAGTGGCTCCGCCATGACCAGTCACCAAGTCAGGTCCTGCCTCTCACCATCCTCTGTCCCTCAGGCAAAAGTTTCAGAGAAATAAATAAAATCTCAGTCTCACCGATGCTGATGGAAATCTCTAGAATTGACTTCAAATTGTACCTGTGGATTTCAGAGTCCAACATTACTTGCCATCACCTGGTTTTCTGCATTTGAAGCAAAACTGAAAATAAACCCCACCTTTTTT
>KZ505964.1:488001-510755 GCA_002844005.1 Limosa lapponica baueri
ATGATCGAGCTGTTGCTGGCCCCAGAAGCCAAGGACAGGTTTTCTGTGAGAGCAGGTACAGGATAAAAGCATCCTTTAGCAAACTTTAAGTTAAAAGCAGGTCACCAGTGTACCAGCATAAACCAGACCTGATGCATTGAATAGATGATGTCCATTTCTTTGCCAAACTCTCTCTCCTGACACTGCCCACGTGTGAGCAAGGAAGCAGTGCCCTTCAGCTTCGTCTGGGCTGCCTCCTTTTGTCCCTTCTTGTCTCCTTTCCAAGCACTTGCTGGGCACAGCCTCTGTCTCTTACACCTTTGCAGTAGTTGAGCCTGAGGAACTGCCCTCCACCCATAAGGACACACTCACACAGCATGGTATGCCCTTTTCCCACAATTCCAGCTTTCCCCACACTGCAGACTTAAAATTTATCTTTCCAGGCACCTTAATAGCTGGGATATACAAGCACAAATTACTTTTACGAAGGATTGTTAATTAGGCTTTCTTTACTCATGATATCGCAAGAAATGAATTGGATCCAAGCACAAACCCATGTGCCAGTTTTGATTTTAATTTATTTAATGCCTGTCAGGATTTGGGTTTTCCTGTGAAGTTTCATGTTCTCCGCCATTGAACTTGTTCCTTATGTTTTGTACTGGAATATTTATCTTCCTCAACTCATGTCAGCTTTCTTTGACTACTCCTGTAAGTGTCCATCTCCTTATAAAGACTATGTATTTGCTTTTTCTGTTTGGGTTTTCCCCTCTCTCACAAATGGAAAGCTGAAGCGATGACCTCAGTTTGGCCGTTCTCTGCGCCCAAATAACCCCAGCCAATGAAAATGCCTGTGACTGTCTCTTGTCCCTGAAAATCCTGCAGGGATACAGAAGAAAGGATGGCAAGGGAAATGGGGTCTAGTCAATACAAAAGGTATTTCCACACCCTCAGAAAGGGCACTACCCCACAAAGCCTCACACTCTTTCCAGCAGCACAGATGAATAGGCATCCAAGGATGCCCAGGTGGTGTAATGCCAGTGGGTACTTCTGTGCAGACCGAGTGGAAAAGGTCAGTAAGTTCTGCAGTACTGATAAGCCATTGGATTTGGGCACTTCATTACATTTTCACAGCTATGCCAATGCTTTTGATCTTCTATTAGCATTTTAATAAATGGAAATGATGAAAACACAGGCAAATTTACAGGTGTTAGGCAGGACTTTTTTATCTGTGCTTTTTTATAGAATTAGCCCTTAATCCTGATGATATCTATGTGATATCCATAGCATACGTATCTCCTGAGGCTGTAAGACTGAGCTGACAACAGCCAATCTTTTGCATGAGGTACCTATTGCTTACTATTTCCATTCAAGCTCCAAGTATCATAGCAGGAGCTTTCCTGTGGTAGAGCAGCAGCCCATGCCAGCCTGCACTCGGTGCTGCTGGGCATCATTTAGGAGAAAATGAACAAGAGTATACTGTGAACTTCAAATGAAAGTCGTGTTTAAGCTCTCTGCAATGGCCCAGTTGCAAAAGGTTACCACCGTTGCTAGGCCATTGCTAAAGTTTCAGGCATGAGGCGCAGCTAAATCACAGCAGATCTGAGGTGGGACATAGCTCTCACTCCAGAGCCGAGTGCTTGTGAGCTTGTGTGGATGCCAAAAAGTTAGATACTTGTAACATCAGGGCAAAGCAAAAAGGTATTTCAGGCCCTAAAATGTCAGCAGAGACTACGTGATATGAAACCCCAGATGGGATGAAGGTGGGACTCAGATTCCAAATCTTCTTCCTCCTAACATTTAGTAGGGCTGGCTCTGGTTCCTAATTCATTGCAAAGTAAATCAGTGTCACAGCTAAAACTCAGAGAAATGAAATATTGTGTGCACTTTGCACAGCAAAGCAGCTCCCAGTTTCTGCTCCAACCTGCCTGCTTTCCAAGCTACACAAGGATTGCACCCCATCATTCATCCTTCTATCGTCACTGCTTATTTCAAGATAAACAAGTGTCACTGGTGAACGACACAATCCTTATCTTCAATATTTTTCTAACCACTGCCAATTGCACATATCAGACAGAGAGTGCTATCATTTATGGTACTAGTATTCTTCTCTTAAGCTTTTTTTCAGCACTCTCAACATAAATCTTTATAGCAAATGCTTTTAGACAGCCGAAGATCTGAAGGTTTTGAAAACACTACCTCTGCCAGAGGTTATTTTATTTTTAGGAGCTGATTCTCTTTAAGAATAAAAATGTATTTTACTACCTAATTTTGGGCAGATGTGAGGATCCACCACCCTCTTCTTACTGGAATAAAGGGTGTTGTATTAAAGTGTGTCTTGTAGTAATTGCTAATGTCTCCATGGCTGGCATGTATTATTAGTCACATTTAATCAGTGCTAAGAGGATTGTGAGATACTGTGTTTAGGGATGAGAAAGTGGCAGAAAACTGAAAATCTCAAAGAATTATTGGGCATCAATGCTTTAATATTTAGAAAATTCTGGGTTTGCTAGTGATTCATAGTAAAACAAGTATATGTTATCTTTACGGTTGGGTATTGAAAAATATTAATCACCTGTTACGGAATTCAGCAGCAGGCTGAAAGCACCAGCTTTTCATGGGGATGAAAAAAACAGAAATTGTCCATGTAACATTTGCAAATCAGAATGGCAAGTTCAGAAAAGTATTGCTTTATTTCTCCCTTTTTATATAATCAGAAAGTATTTAACTCACAAATGCTGCATCATCCAAATTCTCAGGAACACTTTTCCTCTTTTTGGACAACTTGATTTATTCACTGATTTATTTTTATTGAGGTCAAAGTAATGGGAATTGAGAAAAGCAAGTTCCAAAATAGTGAGAGGATAGATTATTGTCACTGTAGCTGTAAGGAAGAAGAGGACAGACCATATCTTAGAGGGCTGTTGGCTTCATTTAGACAGACTGATGGTGAGGATGCTTGGAGGGTGCTGTGGAGAGACGACTGCCAGGTTTGGGGCCAGTTTGACATGCGGAATGGCGATACCCGATGTGATGATGCAAGGAGGTGGCTGACGGAGTGAAAGGTGGGAGGAAGCCAAAAAATGAGGCAAAACTGGGTGTGAGCAAAGAAAACTGCTGTCCAGTTGATAAAATGATAGATACCAGCCCATACTGATATGCTGAGGAATTAGAAGAGCTGAATCCTACCAAGCCCAGCACCCAGCCTGTCTGAGAACTCATGTCCTTTCAAGGCCACCAATAACCATAGGTCCTGATCTGCCAGTGCCTCACACCTTGTCTCATCCCTTGCATTCATGCAGAACTAGAGGAAGAGAGACTGGTAGAATTTTATCCTTATTTGTAGGTATTTTATACTTATTTTCCACAGGTGCAACACTTAAATTTCTGGTGCACATCATCACAGCAGCATAGCGGAATTGCTCAAACACCTGTGCTTAATTATTTTCACAGGCTCTCATCTGGATGGTCATCGCAGAAAACGGGATTCAATCAGCAGGGATGACTGTGCTGTTCTATAGAAAGTCTTTTAAGGCAGCTGTTTCTACAGTATTTAAGCATTAAATATAGTACTGAAGTTCCAACAGCTCCTTGCAAGGCTGCTGGGCCGTCACTGCAGTTAGGGGGTGAAAACATACAAGGACTTTCATTCAGATGAGGCTCAAAATTTTATAAGGCAAATGAAAACCAAATGCTAGTAAATCCATGATGTTTTTATGCATGACCCAGCACTACAGTCTGTTTAGTCTATGTATATGTCAAGACACATTTCACTAAACTCCAAAACTCTCCATGGGCACTTTTTACATTTGGAAATATCTGCCTATTCTTTAAGCAACCTGCATAAAATATTTCCCCTTTCTTTCTTTCCTTCCTTCCTTCTTTTGATGTTTTTGTTCTATGTTAGAAGCATATTTTAACAAAATGTTAAGTGATATTATTGCTACTATTGCAAATTGATGTATATGCTATAATGCAAACAGCCCGTGGGACAATCACTGTGCTTTTGACTACATTTTAAAGGCGTCACAGTGATTGTTAAGCAGGCCATTATGGGTGTTCAAGTTTTTAAAATATATTGATTTAAATTATGTATCTTAATGGACCTATCAACATTACAAATGTAGTTCGCAGCAAACTACTTATAATATATGAATGATAAGCCATAAATAATAACTATGGCTGTAAATTAAATTACTTGATTATGCTGCAAAGATGCAGTCTAATTTGGAACAGAAGATTACTTTGAAGTGATTTCAGCAGCTGATAATGCTTTTAGAGTTTCAGAGCTTTATGAGCCGTAGTCTTCTCTAAGTCAGGCATCAAACTTTCTGACAGATTCTGCCCACTAACCTGGTTTGCTGGGTATTGCTATGCCCTGAATGCAATGGATGTGACAAACTGACAAAATAATGAGTAAAGACATTTGTTAACCAAAATATGGAAGTGCTTTACATCAAAGACATGAGCGCTTTTCTGATAGACAGTGAGCAGCCTTGGGCTGGGTATCAGCGAAAGCTACGGTCTTAGGAGGGTCTTAATTTTGACAGACAAGAGATGTCCATTGTCTCTAAGGGAGTTACAGATACCTTGGAATTTTTGAATATATACAAATAGATAATGGTATTATAAAAAAATCACAAAACACTCTATAGCAGAATAGCTCTGAAATACAGTCTGAGCAGAAATGCAATGCGTAAGCACTACTCCCATCATGTCTTACATTGCGGGTATAGTAAATTAGATTCTGGATTAATTCCAGTAGAGAGAATAACCAAACATAACTTACCAAACATGGACATCTGTACCCAAAAGTTGCTTTGGCAGTTTGCATGTACCTAAATGGGAAGGGATGAGGTTGTGGGAAAGCACTGGAGAGCTTGTGCTCAAGGAGCAGGGAGCCTTTTCTCTACATCCCAAATGAAGTACTGCACCTGCTTAAAATCAGAGGGTAAAAACCTGAGATTGTCAAGGCACATGGTAACTGCTCAAGGCTTACCCAGGGCAGAGGTAGCACTGCTGCATATCCATAAGGAGACTCCTTCTTAAACCTTCTTGGCCCTAAGTACTCCCTAGATGCTTGCTGGGACATGTAGATCCCTAGGGACTGTCACACAGTGTGACAGTGTTTTTTGTAATTTTTAAGCTTCTCCTTTAGAGTCATCGTTGACACACGAGGCAAGAGCAAAACAGCAATGATTCATCTGGGCATTACAAAGTGACAACAAAGAATTGTTGTCAAAGAAACAATATTGTTACAAAGAAACAATATTGTTACAAAGAAACAATAAAGAAAATATTTTTTAAAAAAAATCACACTTTAAGTCTAAGAACTGTGGGTACTTCTAGTTGTTTGGTGCATTTTTTTTTCTAATCCAGTATCTATAAATGTCCCAGCTACTACAACTGCGGTTTGGGGTCCACCTCTTCCTTCTGAATTCTACCACTAGAACTGAATTTGTACTTTACAGAATCCCAGAATCCCAGAATAATCATGGTTGGAAAGGATCTCTGAGATCACTGAGTCCAACCACACATTTGTTGCTCTGAAGCCAACTACTAGGCACTTTGAGTGTGGGGTGGCTCTTAGTAAATGCAAATGCTGGAAGATAGTGTGATCATGCATCACGAGATGTTGAAGAATTCAACAGTGTTTCAAGTAAATGGGATTTGTTTATTTGATGTCTCAGCCTGATATTGTAAGTCATTCAACAGCAAAATTTGTTTTTTTAATTATATTTTGATTTCTCCTCTGCGGGATCTGGTTGGGCAACATTGTTTCTACAAAGGAACAAATCAGAAATTTGGAAAGCTTCATCAGGTAACCATTTGTGGGTTCTAGTTTGGGCAGTTAAGAGCATATGGCCAAGATGCAGGAAAGTCTGGTGTGAGAGGAGGGAATGTGCAGTGTGAACATATCTTCTCCATATAGCACTGGCTTGCCTTCCTGCTCCTTCCTCCTCACCAGCACGTGGGTGAGCTCCACAGCTTCATGCCCTTTCTCCTTCAGTGGCAGCTCCCCAGGGTTCTTCTATCCCATGAGGAGGGTAAGGAGGAGAAAGTCCCTTTGATCCTGATCCCCTTCTACAGCAACACAGGTACCTTTCTTCTTGCTACCTCTTGCCATGCCATATGGAAGCTTTGATCTTCACCATGGGATGAGAGAGATTAAAGAGGTGGAACAGATGCCTCAGGATACAACCTGTAGGTTTATCCTTATTATACCTTCATCTGCTTTCTCAGCACCTGTTGCAATTATATCACAGACACTGGTCGTCCCGGCAGCCAACTGATCCCAGCCAGTCCTGAGATTCCCCTCAAAAAAGTAGCAGTATTTCAGGTAGCGCTTTCAGAGAAGAGCTTTGCCAGATGAAAACCTCTGAACAGAGGTGCTCAGTCGCAACACTCCCAGGTGCAGTCCATAGGTCACTGGTTGAAGTGTTTTCCAGTGCAATTGTAATGCAAACACCCCAAATCTGCACTCATTTTTTATTCTGCTTCTGGGACACAGTAGCACCACTTTCCTTCCCTGTTGTTCTCCGCAAAATTCATGCTTCTCGTGCAGTCTGTCAGACTAGTGATGGGAGTGAGGAAAATAAAGATTTCAAATCCACATTCACACAAAGGAAGACATTTATGAAATATATGCACCTACTAATTTTGCTTCCTTGTTTCATTTCATCTGAGTCATGTCACTTTTATGAGAAACTTTTCACGGCCATTCTTGGAGATGAGACATTGAGATCCTCTGGGAGAGCTTGCTCTAAGTCTCACTCAGCTGCTGAATGATGCAAGTTATAGAAATATTGCAAATGACTCTAATATCAACAGCCAGAGCCGCATAAGACCGACACTGCAGATTTTCCTTATGTCAGCTGTCAGCCTTTTAGATGCCCTACGGGCCACTTGCTACATATACCTATAGTGCCTGCCCATGGGGATGGCATCGGCTTCAGCACAAGCTGGCAGGGCAGTGAAGAGTAGCATAGCCTTTTCGGAGGCAGTGCCCATTGCTCTACACTGCAATATTACATATTTTATCTCCAACAAATATGTTGCAGAGAGACTACTAGAACAACGTTTCAGAAACTTCGGTTTCAGCAGCTTTCCATGATGAAATTTTTATTCTGGAACTGGTGCCTTGCCTCTGTTGTTTGACAGCAGGAGGTAAATTATATTGTTATAATGAAACCCCTAGTCTGTCAGACTGATGATGGGCTGGGGAGAGTAGATTTCAGATCCACGTTGACATAGATGAAGGCATTTATGAGATTTACAGTGACTAATATTGCCTCTGTCCCTCTTCATTTCATTTGAATCATGTCAATCGTACTATGCCACAAACAGCTCCAAGTAATGCCATGGAGGAACATTTTTCTCCCTCTTTGAAATACATCACCCTAAAGTCCATTATCTTGGGACATTCCAGGAACCTAAGAGAACATTGAATCTTAAATCTGGCTTGTTTTGCTGTTATGTGTAAGTGGCAGAGACAGCAGTAGTGGCTGTGCCTGGCCCAGGACTGAGGTTCCCTGGGTAAGGGCAGGCATGACTGCGGCAGGAGGCAACAGGCACACAGCAGGTGATGCCTATGTTTACAAAGCAGCTTTTAAATCTGAATCTAAGCACCTTTGTAATCTAAATTAGATCTCTAAATCACCTAAATCTAGTTATCAGGTGTCTAAGTTTTAGAAACAGAGGTATATATGTACAAATTTATATTATTTAATTAGCATTTATATGTAAAGCTTCCATTGATCGATATTTCCCACATTCTTTCTCATGCCAATATTTTACTGGTGTATTTAAAAGTGTGTTTTAAAAACATGATAATTATACTTTGTCTTTGGTTCTTTCTTGGGAATTGAATGATGTCACTGTTCTCCGTGACCTTTTGATTTCAAAGATCAATATTGATCAATACTGATCCATGAATTGTGTTTTTTTCCTACAATTTCCTACAAACTGCTTAAGAGTCAGTTTATTCTGGTAGCTGTCAGCTGCTAATGTGTTACTCCTTGACTCATTTTGATAGTCTACTTTCCACCTGAAAAGTTTTAAAATGGTAATGTTATGGTCAAAAATACATTATTTACATTAAAGAGATACCTACTGAGGCCTGATTAAGAAAGGGAGAATTACTGTCTTCTATAAAGTCAAAGATAATCTGTTCCTTTCTAAATAATCTTAGCTTTTCCACTGCGTTATGCAGAGGACTCGTTCTCCCCACAGACTCTACCAAGCCGCCTATAACTAGTTCAGTCTTGAATATCCGTTTGGTTTTATTTTTGCACTTTGAAATGGAACATCTCTCTGGAGACATTGAAAACCAAAACACTAAAAGGACACACACACTTATTGTTGTCAAAATTATAACAGATGAGGCTTAATGGATACACGTGCAGCTCCGCCGAAGGAGCGTTAGGAGTCACAAGAAGCTGGAGTTTGTCTGTCCCTGAGGTGTTGTGCAGATTTGGATCTTGGAACTTAGAGCCCACAAGCCCAGAGTTTCTACTGGATCACAGGGCACTTGTTCTTTGCCAGGTTCTTTGTCTAAGGCTGGTAACCCCTCAACTTGCTTTGATGGTCACTTGTCCTGCCCCGGCTGCAATGTTCCTTCCTTTCTGCTCTGCTTTGGAAATCTTCAGTCTCTAAATGAAAGGTACCTTTCTCATTTCTCTGGGAGGATCAAACTGGTTGACCTACTACATCACCAGCCTTATTCTATGCCAAAATACGGATTCCCTATTTTAAAAAGTGATTGCTGTAAGAGTAACGATGTATTCCATTACTGACCTTTACTGGAGTCAAATAGGCTACATTTACATTGTGCAAAGGCTGAAGCTCCCAGGCTCTGCTTGAGGCTAATTTCAACACACATCTACTTTACTTATCTAAACAAGCGTCCTTGGAGCAGGGTCTGATGAAATTTTCTGGTATTCCCAGGTGTGACTATTACAGAAAACACCTTTGTAGTTGAAAGTGAGACAATATTTGAGCTTAAATTGTGTTCTAAATGCAACACACCTCGACACAGAGATGAATGATGAATATTTGGAAGAGTTTCACTACGAGCAGTCATTAATACACAGAGACAGTATGGGAAATAATAATTTTCCTGTTTAATTCCCAGCTAAAGTTTCCCTTTTTGAAATCAGAACTAGGACATAACGAACTGATCAGCCAGTAGGCTTAAAACAGAAGTATTTATTTACATAGGGCAACTATTTGGTGGAATATATTGCCACAAAATTTTTGGAGGCCAAAATAAAAATAGTTTTTTAAAAGCCATTGGATGAATTAATGGGAAAAAATGCCTCCCTTTCTCTTAGACACTGTGATCTGCTACCATCTGAGTCAGAAAATTCCTATGCCACAGATTGCCAGAAGCTTGGAAGACATACCATACTAGGAAGAAAAGTATCATTGCATTCTTCCTGTGTTATTCTGTATTTCTTTCTTCAGCATTTGCTGTTGGCCCATGTGGATGGGATAAGATTGACCTGTTGTCTGAATATAGCTATTTTCACGTACGGATAGATTTTTCAGAAAGACCTGAAACTTCAGGGATAACTAAAGACATTAAAGAAGTGAAGTTTTTGGTTTTTAAAGACATGGACGCAAGGATATGAAATGTAGTATATTGTGAAATCCTTATCTTTGTAAAATATGAAAAGAATGCAAATTGGAACTTAAACAAATGTAAATTACTCTCAGTGTCTTTGAAGACTGTGGATAGGTACTTTTCATTTGTAACTGTACAGCATGGACCCCATGCAGCCACAATATAATTAGTAACGTATTTGCTTAATGAATTGACCTTGCTGAGCTGCAAAAATGCTAAGTATTCAGCAAGTAAACTAAAAGCCTAAGGAAACCTAGGGAATCTACAGTAATGTACTGTCTTTCTGTAACCTACCCCAACCCCAACAACCCCAGTGAAGGAATTTCATTATATTCAATGTGAATTTCATCATTTTGCGTGAATTAATCTTGAAATGATGCCCTTTGACACTGTCTTATAACATGAAAAATAGTTGGATATCTAAAGTAACCTCAGTTATCATTAATTTTCTAAATGAAGGTTAGAAGGGCAGTTTCAGATCCACTTTTTTCTTTATCCTACTTTTCTGGTATTAATCAGCCTGTCCTTTGGCTCAATTGCATGGGCATTAAGAGTATCATGTTAGCATTGCAAATAAATGCAGCAATCAAAAAAAAATACCATACCTTTTCCATCTGCATCATATAAGCTCTATGAGACAAAGACTCTTTACTTGGTCACTTATTTCAACAGCGAAATAGAACTTGACTCCCAAATGATTGTCAAAAGTTATTCTAGATGAGGAAAGTTTATTAAGTTTTTCCCTTAATTCTTTGCCCTTAAGATACGGCATTTGAAATCCACAGTAGTGAGTGCAGTCGTGGTAATTCACAACCTTACGTAACTCACTGTAAGGGTTCACTGTCTGACTCTGCTATTTAAAAATGATAACAAATATCTGATATCCGTTCTCTAGGCCTCTGGAAGAATTTCTCCATGCCTCTAAAAAATTCCATTTTACCCAGCTCTCCATTCTTCTGTCTCCAAGAAGAACCAAGTGGATTAAAAATGTTGCTTTTAAAATATGTGTCTAACTAGCTGCTGTGTTATGACTTTTTTTTTTCTGTATTAGAGAGAAAAAACATTGCAATTTGAGTTAGAGGCAAGTTATGAAATCCCTGATGTGCAACAACTGTGGTCTAGACGAGTTGAATGGCTTTGGCTGGTCACGAGACAGACAACATAAAAGAGGAATAGCAGTGAAATTATCAGCTGGTGAAGCAGAACTTTTGGCTAAGAGGAAAGAACTCTTAAAGAACACTGGAGCCATCTCTCAAGGCTTGACTAAAAAGACTAATAATATGGTGTAACTGTTTTTTATTTATTGTATTAAACCAATTCAGCAGCAACAGATCGTCTGACCTGTGCATGGGATTAGTTTCCAATGAAGCTGTTACATATCAGCTCCTAAAAGCAAAAACCACTTGACATCTGGGAGAAAAGGGCAACAAATATATTACAAAATTTAATGAATCCAGTAAAAGTAACGGTTCAACTAAAGGTGAAAAATAATCATGTTATAAATGTCAGTGGATAGTATAGGCTATTACAATATTATTTTACTCCTGCTTTTACTAGGGTAGCATCGCTGTTTTCAATTGGGTTGTGCCATTGTAAAACTGGAAAACAGAGAGCTTACGCTGCTTTAATTTATAATAGGATATAAATTATTTGAAGCTGAAATTCCATTAGTCTACTGGCACAGTGTCAAAAAGTTTAAGCTACATCCATGACAAATACAGATTTTTCTAATTATGTACAAGTGTTAGTGCTTTTATTTGAGTCTGTATTTGACATTATGTCAAAGAAGAAAAAAGCACAGACTTCCTTGCGCTCAAAATCAAGCTCATCAATGAAACCAAGCAATTGTGATCTGGTCTACCTCCATAAATCTGGTCTGATGCCTTCATGTGTCTGTCTAAGGCCAGTTTAACTCAGGACCATGTTGCACTAAGCCACTGAGACTGATAAACCATATTTTGCAAAGAAAATATGTTTCTGATTACAAATGGAAGATGTGTACACAGCACAGCTCCTGGGGTGTCTGAATTAACATGGTCACAGAGGGTAAGAATGCACAATTAAACTTGTTTTTTCCGTATTTCCCTGGAAGTGTTCAAGGCCAGGCTGGATGGGACTTTGAGGAACCTGGTCTCCTGGGAGGTGTCCCTGCCCATGGCCGGGGATTGGAACTAGATGATCTTTAAGGTCCCTTCCAACCTGAACCATTCTATGATTCTATGATTCTGACTCTATGTTCCCTTTTTGTCCCAAAAGCAGATGTGATGGAAAGCAGGACCCTCCCAGCTGACCTTGTCCTGCTGCAAACACTCAGAGCACCAAGGTCACACCGACCGGCAGCCAGGCCAGAGCAGTGGTTGGATCACCTCTCCCTGCCTGGCCAGGGACAGCCAGTGCTCCCTGAACCTGGGAAATTTTGAGAGGGATGGTGATTGAATCCAGATCTCATAGACCACTAGACTTTCTCATGCCTCATACTCGGGTAGGTATCCTAAAAACACAGGTATGGGACAGATTTCAGGATTTAGCAAAAACCACCCTTGCGTCCAGAAGAGCGACGGATCTCCAGACTTCAGAGTTGGCACCGCAGTAAGGAGGCAGGGTGGCCAGATCTGGCTGCTGTTAGCAGCTGGAAGTCGATCTCACGCACACCTGAATTCTCATTTTGTGTCATTCATTTCATTCAGAGCATTTTACTGGATTTACAAATTACTTCCTTCAACACTTATTCAGAGAATTTTTTCCACTTAAATCACCTTAAACTACTGAATATAGGTTGTTTTTACCTCTCTGAAGTGGCAGTTGTTGGCCTCAAACCAATATTAATGTTGACCATCCAAGAGAAAACAATATAGTTTCAGTTGGCGTCAAACCAATATTAATGTCGGCCATCCAAGAGAAAAGAGTGTGTGTTGGGGGACGGACAGCAGAGGGACAATCAGTGTCTATAAATACCTGTATATAAATACAGGACAAATAAAGACCAGAGCTGCAGTGAGAAATTTACTTTCTGTTATGTTTCACAGCCTGCATAGGAGGAAGGTAAGATATACAGGGAAACATTTACGTTCATTTTTGTTGGCTTCAATTTGGTCCATGAGGTATAAAGAAATTATTTTGTTATGACTATTTCATTGACTATTGCACGCTGTCAGACACAGAGGAAGTCTCCATTGCATCTGCTGTGGAGGTAAAAATCTCCAGCTTCCAGTGCTGGCTGCCAAAATGTTTTAAACCATTCAAGATCTCAGGTGATCTGATTAAGGGACATCTTTTCATCCCCAGTATAGTGGGCTCAGTACCAGTGACTGCAGAACATAAAAAGGAAAGGCTGAATGAATCACCGCATTTGTAGAGAAAGGCAGTGGAAAATACTGCAAGGAGGGAAGGAAGCATCTCCTTCCTCCCAGCCATAGTCAACAGCTATTTGCATAATTGCATTTGCTGACTTCTTTAAAAATAGATAATGCTGGGCATGGCTGATCTAAATAAAAAATTATTATTTTTACCATGAAGAGTATGCGTAAATACTTTGCCCTTCATGATAAGGTTTTGCAAAACATAATCAGAAGTGTAATTTCAATAATTGATACGATTGTCTTCTGCTTGGATTGGTTTCTTGGCACTCTGTTTCCACCTGTAAAATCCTGTGGGATGAAACCACTACTGTGTCAAATGAACTTTGGTTTTCACAGCTTAAAGAATGGCAAATGCAGTCAACTACACTGCAATTCCTGAAGCATCAGACACTGACAGGGTATTTTTCTTTCCCTTTATAAAGAGGACATGGTTGATAACTGGAAGGCTTGGGTGAGGATATCTTCGGTATCTTCCCACAGCAGCAAGCAGGTATCCTATTTATTCAATTTCTGAACACCTGAAAAAATGTCCAGCTTCCAGGCCTGGGCAGCCCACACCTCTTCTCCACCTTTCCTGCCAATGATTAGCATGTGAGAGGTGAGCAGGAAAACTATGGAGCTGTGCTAAGAAGCCTTGAGTAAAAAAGCAGTCTGAAATATAATCCATACGTAAATAGCTCCAATGGGAAATTTCATGTAGCATTAAAAAAAGGATAAATAATTCCACATGCTACTCAGTTTTCACAGAGCAACACCTAAATCACCGCTTCCTATGTTGCAACACCGAGACGTAGGCCCTCCTATAGCAGTTTGATTAATGCAAGAAGAGGCCTACACCAGGAATTAGGGTAAAAGATTTTCTATCAATATACTTCCCCAAACCGTCAGGAATTGCTCTCTTCCTTCTCACAGCCGAGGAGGCTCAGAAACACACGCACAAACGAGCCTTTGTCTAGAGCCTCCTGATAAACCTGACTGGAAATGAAGCTAGCAATGAAAACATGGCTCATCAGCCATCTTCCTGCCCCAGGATCTTCACAGCCTTCCCTGGTTCACGTGCCACCCAGCACCCACTGATGGCCAAATTCTGGTTACTTCCTCAGTGAATTTTACAGACAGGCCTATTCCTAGAGTCTGTGTAATCCAATGACACTTTAGTATTTGCTTTACTCCAGGCAATTTCTACACCTAGAACAAACCTAGATGGACATTCTAACTCCATCAGGAAAAAAAAATCTGTCTTTTCATAAAGAATAACTATTTTTATGATTTAACTGTGCTCTGTTAAAAATACTCCAGCTCATAGAATGTTCCCTCATTGCTATGGAAGCTACCATGCTCCTGTATCCTTCAACACGCCTTAACTAAATGACAGCTATGATTAATTAAGGCAAAATTGCATTGGGTAGGATGATCACCTTCAGTACAATTAAAAAGAAATGTTCTGGTACAAAAGAAGAATCACGCTATTCCCGTTATCCCAAGCTCTATTGCAAATACAAGCTGACAGGTTAATAAAAGCATTTCTAAACAGTTGTAAGGAATCAGACATCTGATTCAAAAATTCTGTTCCTCAGTTAACTTATTATACAGCTACTGAAAACTTCATTTTCCCATCTGTAAGATGACAAAATCCAATGAAAACAGTATTAATATTTATATTCTAAACAGAAAAGGCTTTCAAAGCACATTCATAAAGTGGAAAATAAAAGCAGAAGTTTATCCAAAACTTTCTGGCATTTTGCATATTTAAAAATTTTCAGCCTTGCTGCCAGGATTTGTTGGCTTAAGAGCAAGAGGTTATATTTTATAAAAGTTATTAACATGGGTGGATAGTGATCCAACTTTTATATCATTCGAATGGTAAATTTCTATTATATGGGTCAGTTAATTTTAACTACAGTTCATTCTGTTACGCATATGGATTCCAAAATTGCCCACAGGTGGAAAAAAAATATAATTGGTGCTATTTTAAATGTTTCATGACAGTAGCATTTACCTCCTATATAAATATCATTCAGTAGGATAAGTGTGCATATGCACCCATATCAGAGCTACCACTAAAAATTATATGGATACGAAAATGATTTGGAATTAACAGGGGACTTTTTTCTTTTATATACAGGGTCATGTCATTGCTTATGAAACATGAGCAAAATCCTATACCTTACGTTAACAATACAAACTTGACAATCATTAGAAGTAGCTAATGGAAAATTAAGTATTTTTTTGCTTGAAACAATTTTGTAAGTCCTTATGCATAGAATACTTTTCTTGTATTGCAGCCTACCGATACTCCCCACTCTCCTGACCAGATACGCGTTCAAAAATAGTGACATCAATATGCCCAACCGCTAAGATTACATGGAGTGTCACTCTAACGGTCTGCATCTACCCAGCGAGAAAACATGCAGAACAGCAGCAACTTCTACACATTTTTTCCTCACATTCTCTTAACAGCAACTGTCAGCACAGGATACATTTATATTATTACATTACCTTGCAGTTCAAGAGAGAAAACTCAGCTTTTAGGAAAGAAACACAGGCCCGATGTGGGAACTGACTCAGCTCTCCAGGCAGTACCAGCATAAGTGGCCTAAAATATTTGGATCTTTGAATTCAAGCATACCTACCAACAACAGCTCAAAAGTAGCAACAGGTCCTTCTGTGTGAAGATTGAAGCTATTTTTTTTTCTTTTTAGATACTGGAAAAAACCCCAGCACCACTGCACACAGTGCAAGGCAGAAAAAACCCAACCCTTTGTTTACAGTTTCCATGTGCAGAAGCTGCTGCAGTAAGAAAATTCAGGATGGTAAGTCCTGAAAGGGATGAAACGATAACAAGTAAGAGATTTCATTCAGAAGACTAGTCTAATTTCAAAGCTCAATTTTTCTTAAATTGGGGAGTGAGTGGTGGTGGTGGTGGGGGTGTGTCTCTGAGAGGGAAAGAGATCTGGAACAGTTTTTTTACTATGGCTCTCAGTAGCGATACTCTGCTACCTTATTGCAAAAAAGTACTTGCCATTTGTTCTTTATCTGAACTACTAGAGCTATTCTACTTTAACTTGTAGTGTACATTATTACTCTATAAATCCAACAATGAAGATGAGGACAGTCATTTGTGTTTATGCCCATAAAATATTTGACCAGGGTACTAGGATAGTGAAAATGGTCTCCGAAATATGTATCCCTCCGATAGTTCATCGGGCTCTCTCGATTGCAGCCCCTGCTTTTCAGGCAAGGGGAACACGCCATGGACTACAACAAATTCATTCCTGAAGTGGTGTACGTTGTTTATATAAGGCACTCATCTCATTTTTTACTGCTGTGACTTGGCACCATCATGTGGCCACTTTGAGTTTGCTCAATTTAAGTAATAATTTGCACAGAAAAATGTTTGCAATAAATCGATTAGAATTTACAAATCGTTTCAGTCTACCTTAGAAGGAGATGGTACATATCTCAAATATATGTTCACTGAATTCTGAACACATTGTCTTGCAATTGTCCTTTTTTTCCCTGAGTCTGTGCTCCTTTAATCATGGTTTTCCTCATAATCTTTAAATCAGAAGTTGTTTGGCTACAAAAGTTAGACATTTTCGGTGTTGGTCTTGGTCCAAACTTTACCAACAGCATATAAAAATTAGAATAATATTATAGACAACTAGCCTCTTCCTCACTATAAGAGCTTTGGGAGTGATTTGCAGGATTAAACTGGTCAGTATTTTGTGTTTAACACCAGAAAACCCGAAGGATTAGAATGTCAGTAAATCTCACAAGCGTATTGTTTAGATAGTTTGATCCAAACACGTAGCGTACATCCCAGGACAGCTCAAGTCAGTCAGGTACTCCTTTTGCAAAGTTTCAGCATCAAAATCAGACGTAAGATATCATGTGATGTTATTTTGTATTCTGATGAGTTTGCATACTGTTTTTAGGTGGATATAAGAAAGTTTTACCAAGTGTTAGTGTTTAAAAGGCTGAGGTCGAAGTCTCCATACATTTAAGGTTGCTTACAGAGGCACAACTTTATGCTCAGCAGACAAAGGACTGCTATCATTTACTTCAGAGCAGAATGAGAAATAGCGGCTTAATTTATAGCAATATATTTTCAGTATTTTTGTGAAAATATATACATCTAGAATATTTAATAATGAAATACAGTTCATCAATTTTTTGAGTAAAATAATGCTAAATTTGGTTCCACCATTTTTGGGATAAAATATATGCTTTCAGATGAAATACTGTACTGATACTCTTTAAAATATGTACAAGTTATATACAAATACAAAATTACATTATAAAACTTCTAATTGCAGTCAAAAATAATCTAAATATTTTACAACAATTTGTAAGCCAAAGAGGTGCAGTTCTAAAAAGACTGCAATAAAAGCAAATGTAGTTTTTCCGATTCCTCCGGCTGAGGTAACGCCCACTTCTTCTTCACATACTGAATGTCTATCTGTCCGCATTCTTTGGCCAGTGCAATCCCTAACAATCCATTTGGTTTTTCTGGTTCTCCCAGCAGAGTCATAGTCACAACACTGAAATCAAAAGAATGGGGGAGTGATTTTAATCAAAGCAAAATTAATAGAAACTGGTGTTTTCAAATGTGTTTTTAGCAGGTTACTTACAGGTAACTAAATGACTCCTTTTTTCTGCTCATCACAGTGTAACAGTCCTCACTATTTCAAGTCTCAGCATGTTCTTTAGCTTTTTACCAATTGCAATCATTAATAGAAACATAATTTCTTCCCCTTTTCACAGATTTCTAATAATGACTTAAAAAATATTTCAAGCTCATAAAAATGAACTATTTTAATGGTATTTTCCAGTACATTGTAGCAATTTAAAAAATTATATTCTTTTTTCCCAAACTAGCAACACTTTTCTGTAGTTTACGAGGCTATGAGGAAAACTTTTAGTTAGAGGGATATTCATCAAGACTAACTTAAGCTTAGGGAAACAGTCTCCCTGCAGGGCTCCCATCAGGGAGGAAAGAGAATCCTCAAAGCTATTATTCAGACAGGCTAAATTAAACTGCTCTTCTGTATCAATCTACAGGACACCCAGATCTCCACGCTGTCAACAGGAACAGTATTGAGAGTCTTGGTAAATATGTGCTAGCCAAAAATATTCTTGTTTGCTTTGTGACAATGAACACAATATATTTCTTTATATTGGTAACCATACTATATATAGTCATTTTAAAATGTTGTCCAACATATCTTGCCTATTTTAGGGGTTGATTCTGATCCAGCAAAGCTATCTTTGACCTTAAGCAGTCCAATAATTTTGGTGGGAACAGATTTTTTCTCTTCATATAAACAGCAACTGCTCCGTGTACAGACATCTGTCCCAACTGATAACAACATAACTGATTTTGATTTATATTAACATTATTTCTCCTTTATCAGACTGTATGAAATCGTAAGTAAATAACGTAAACTAAAATTTAGCTCACTATAGTCTCTTTTCACACCTCCAACAGTTTAAAAATATAGCTAGAAAAGGAAATTCTAATGAAGATTTCAAGCCAGCCAAAAAAACCCCCATCCAAACTCTAATCATGTAGATTAGAGTATCATCATCATCCATCATCAATGTAGATGATAATAATGTTAATATTTTGTTAAAAATAATGTAATGTACTTACTTCTCTGATGGAATGGTCTGCTTTGCCACAGGCAGCAAATCATTTTCCAGAAGATCCCAAATGTAAATATTAGATGATGCATCCAGGACAAAAAACACAGCGGGTCTTGTTAAAGCCCACTGCAGGGCAATAATCGGCCGGCCATTTGTGCTGTCGTTCCACTGCATGAGGGGATACTCCGATGTCATTTGATGTAATCTAATACTTCCATCTGAACAGCCAACCTATATCATAGTCAAAAAGAAAAAACTTCCTGGGACCAAACCAAACTAACCAGCATAAAAATTGCAATTCAATTCCTGAGAATATCAGATATATAAATAAAATTAGTTATCTGACTCACATGGCACATCTCTGTCAAGGACTATCCAGATTTTAACTTTTAATGTAAATTTTAGTTCAAAAGCAGTACCTCTGTACTGAACATGCTAGGGGAATCTAACCCACTAATCCTGGGATGAAGTCCCAATTTCCTGTTTTAAAAGAAGTTCTCAAATTATCAACTTCACTAATACTATGATCCACCACAACTTGACAGGAGTCTGAACTGGCGCGAGGTCAGGGCCTGGAGATCAGTTCAGGTGGCTACTTAGTGACACGTGTAATCTGTAAAACCAAGAATAGCTTTCAGAAGGACAGGCTGTGCTTAACAGTATAATGATATTAAACTGATTCATAATGAACAGCTAAATCCAAAGATAGGCAGATGTCACTGCTTCCAGATATTTTGTTATAACCTTTGTCTTGCCTAGTATAACATCTATAAGTTTGCTCTAATTCAGGTACAAAAGAAACTACTCTATGAAAATGGAAAAGAACTTATTCTTACTACCCTGGGCCATCTCTACATCAGGAAGACTTCACGGAATGTTCAAATTATGACGACTTTTTACACTGACTTTGCAAATTGTGCTTACATTTAAAAGGACTCTGCAGATACAACCTTGTAGAAGTCAGTATCCCTCTAAATAAATGCATTTAGGAAAAAGGTAAGAACATCACACTAGTAAAAGAAAGTTCTGAGTGTGCAGTGGTGACTCAAACTACGTACACTGTAGCCAAACACATCCATTTTATACCTTAGGCAATCCCAATGGAGTGATGTAAATCATGGAAAGAAAGCATTTTTAAGAGAGGATCAAGTACAAATATATGCAAGGACAAGCAGATGGAAAATCCAAAGCTAGATTCAACTTTCATTGAATAAACTTTCACAAGGGAGACAAATAAAACCAATGGGTGTGTCAATAAGAACTGCTGGGGACAGGTTTGACCACACCTGACCACGCTGTGCACTGCCAGGCAGGCCCCAGGGTGTCCCTGATGCGGAGAGGAAAGGAGGGAACGCCCAGAGCTGCCCCACAGACCTTTATTTCACAGAAATACAGATATATTGTCTCCAAAAGGATTATGTCACTAAGAGAGGTACGATAAGAGTGAGAAACAGCTGAGGCTTCATTAAAAGCAGAAGACCTGCTTGCAATGCATTTCAATAAAAACAAAGAATACATTACAAGGCTGAAGTGAGATTGCCATTTGTTTCTGTGAGCCAGATGGTCCACCTTCTACATAAGCAAAGTTCAAACACCAGGACTTAAGATTTGTTGTCAGCCTTCATGGCAGATTGGAATCAGTGAGGTAAATCAACCATCACATCTAGTTAAATATGTCAAATTAGAAACTCTCCCTCAGCAGGTAATTAAAAAATGAAACTTGTATTATATTAAAATGTTTTCATACCAGAAATAGTGGCTTTCCAAAAGGGAAGAAGTCAATTGCGTTGATGCTTATTGATCTCAGTCCGCTTTCCTGAGGTCTGAATAGCTTTGGAAAAACTTTTAAATCATGTCTTGTGCCGTGGCCTACCAGCCCCTACGAACAATATAAAGAAAATAAATTAAACAAAAGAAAACAAAATTTGCATTATCAATATTACAAGAAAAAGTTAAATAATTCACAGAGCTGCTACATTAGAAGATCCTTAATAGCTAAAAAATTTTAATAGCTAACAGATTTTAATAATAGTCTCAAATTATAAATTTTATATACAGTCTACTGGTAAAATTCCAAGTGGCACAGCTTCCAAAATAAAAAGCAACGAGACAAATTTCAGCACATTACTCACAATGTTTGTTCCAACAATGAAATGATTAGGATTAGAAGACAGAAATTTAATAGTCAGTGTCTGGGGCATTCTCTGGCGCACATCCTTTGGGAAAAGGCTAGGAAAACAAAAAGGTAAAAGATGACAAAAATACAGGACGTTGTCTCCTAAAGCTATGCAAGTACCTAAGGAAACTCTTGATCTAAAATGTCTATGACTAACTGTATCTTAAAAGAAATCCAAACAACTAAAGAAAATATTGTTAAATATATCTTACATAACAGCAAACAAATAAATTATAGGAAAAATCATCTTTGTGAGATACATGTGTAAAATCTAAATACTCCTGCTTTCTTACCTGTTATTCAATTCCATAGTAGAGCTATGTACTAACTTCACTTTCCCTCCAGGAATTAAACCTAAAATTACATAAAATAATTATTTAAACTGATTTAAGCACTTTGCATTAAGAAAGTGCTATCATCAAATAAAAACCTAAGCTAATACTTCAGAACTCAAATCTGAAGAGGTGTAATCTTTGACATGAATCAAAGAAAGAGGACAGAGAAAGGGAAAAACGATTATACATTTGTTTTATTTTCACAGGATGCATATAACATCCTGTAATATCAATTTATAAAACCCAGTTCTATGAATTTTAAAATGCATGTTTACATCACTTGGATCTTTGACAATGAATTATAGTAATGAGTGACTATAATAATGCAGAATAACAGAAATAATTCAAATCCTTCAAACACAAGAATTTTTGGAAGACGAAAAAAATGATTGCTGGTAGCAGTAAAACTATGTCAACACACGACCACAGCTTTAAAATGTCCCTCTCCATGGACATAATACCCAGCTTTAGCAGCTAAATATAGCCAGACTTTGCACACAGGCTCCTAAATTAGAAAACTGACCAAAAATTCTATTTTGTTAGCATTACTTCATTTTTTATACCTGCATTTTAAAATGTATCCAGATTTTAATCACAGCCTTTTCCAATTAGGTAGGTATGTAAATCTAAATTTGTTCAAGGAACAAAAAATGTAATTTTCTTCATTCACATATCTCAAGAAGAGCTGAATGGACTTAGTTCTTTACTTTTTTCACAGAAACGTTTTTCTTATACCAAATAAAATACCTTTCTCAAAAGAGAACTTGCAGGACAATTATCAAAATTGAATATTGGCAACAACAAAAGCATGAAAACAGATTGGTTAAAATTAAAGAAAGAACAGGAGGACCGAGAAGGACATAAAATCTCATATTCTTTGAAAAAAAGCTGTTGAGGACACAGAAATCTGCTTTGACTTTATAAGAAATATGGTTGTCTGTGGTGGCAATTACCAATACAGAATTAGCAGGTGAGGCTCAGACAGCAGTGAAAATAACCCTCATGATACCTAACCAATAATGCCAAATATCAAATACATGTCCTATTCAGAATTAATCTTCTCCTCAGTAATTTTGCCTTCTTCTAAAGTATTTTTTGTCATCACTGACTCTTCCTCTCCCTTCTAACTTCATCATCTCAAAATTCAAGCACTTTATTCTACCTCTAATATAAAGTACTCACCTAAATCAGTTTGTGAACCAGCTAAATCCACTTTTTGTAATTCAACAACTACCTGAAAAGTCAATATTTAACATTAATAAGCAATAAATACTTACCAGACTTTAACATTTTTTAACTAGTTGTAATAATGTATGACATAACTCTAAAGGAACATTTAGCTAGGTAGGCCTAACATTACAATGATTACAGGTAGGTTCTGTACCCCCTCTCAATGTTTGCAATGCTAAAAATAGCTTTGCATGCCTGCTGGACATTCCCTGCTGGAAAGTAGAATAGGAGAAGTTACATTCGACAGTTAATCGCTAATTGTCATCTTACTAAGTTTGGTGGGTCACAAAAAACCCACCCTAAACAGCCAAAATAAGTTTCCTGTGCTTGTTGGTATTCATGAAATAGAAAAGCTAGATCATTTGGCCTGAATCTGTTGCTACTAAAGTTACTTAGAGCTTTAA
>KZ505965.1:76845-101033 GCA_002844005.1 Limosa lapponica baueri
AAATATCTTTTGTAATGAAGAACAAACTGTTTTCAAGAGATGTTTTGTCCTTTCCAGAGCTTCTACACCCACTATTTAGACCTACTCATGAGGGATCAGGAAAGCTGTAAGAGTATAGCTCTTCAAAATTCAGTTATTACAAGAGGGACAAATAGTGGGGCGTAAAAGCTGTCTCCATGGCATCCTAGGGGCAAAGGAGCCTCGCTAATTTGTTATTCACAAATGCTACTAACAAAATACCTTTTTTTTTTTTCCTCTTTACATGCAAGATTTTTCTGCCAAACACACAGGAGGATTTGTCATTAGCAATCTTGATCTCTTTATTATTGCACAGGGTTCTTTTTTTTTCCCCCCCCTGACTTTAGAGCTCTAAATAGACACGTCCTCAAGGCTGAGCCCTTGTCTACACAAGATTCACACAGACAAAAAGGGGAGTTTTCTCCACCTTAAAAGTGCAAGGATCTGGTCACTTGATAATAGCGGAAAGGCTAAAATTTTAATTGTGCCAATTGAATATTAATTATGACCTGAAAGATAACTGAATCCCTACAGAAATATCTGAAACTCATCTTATTTAGAAAAGTTTCTTCACATTTTAAGGAATCATTTTATGTCACTTTTCTCTTGCCTTCTTGGTAAGGATCTTTTGCTAACAGTAGGTCCATCAAGAATCCCTGTGCTCCTATTGGTGTCCATCACTGCAAGTTGTAATTCTCTGAATTAATAGTAGATCTCTGTTCTACAGCTGGACAGCATTATTACAAGCCTTGAGCGCTATCCCCTTTGTAACATACCATAGACTGCCCTTGCTTGTTCAGAGAATCAGAGAAATGCTGGCTTGAAGGCATCTCTGGAGGTGATCCAACCTCCTCCTAAAGCAAAATCATCAACGCTAGATCGACTGTGACTGCATCTAGCTGAGTCCTTAAAAGCTCCAACAATTAAGAACTCAAGTTCTCTGAGTAACCTGCTCTAGTGCTGCAACATCCTCTAGCAAGTAAGTTTTCCCTGATGTCCACCTCCTTAACTGCAAAGCACAATGACCCCTTGCTGTGCAACCTCCCACTAGGGAAAAGAGTTTAGTTGTCATTTTGAATTTCCAACTTACTTTGGCTCAGCTTTCCCAGTTCCCTCTAAACTGAGCTCTACCACTTGACATATTTAACCCCACCACCCCATTTTTTGTTGTCCACAAGTTTCTCAAAGATGCCCTCTCTCATTGCAAGTTGTTGCTGTAAATGTTGAAAGCTACTGGTTTCAGTATGACTCACAGGGTATTCTCCTTGACAGCAGCCATAACCTGGAGGTTCAAGACAGCGATTACTACCCTAGCTTAAAAACTGCCTGAACTACTGGACTTTACCAGTGTATTTGACCAACCCATACTTTGTCAGCTAACAAATAAGAATGCTGCAGGACTTGTTAAAAACCTTAGTGAAGTTGAAGTTCTGATAGCCAGTCATTTTATACTGGAAAGACCTCAGGTTGGTGAAGCATGGTCAGCTGTCATTAAATGACCGTTGGCTGTTCCTGGTTATCTTCTGCCTTCCATGCCCATGCAAACAAATTCCAAAATGAATGATCTTTCCAAGGACTGAGAGGAGGCTGACAGACAAGGATGACGACTCAGGGCACTGCAGATCATACTCAAGAATCAGCATACCATTAGCCTTTTTCCAGTAATCGGGCTGACTTTGCTTGTTCCTTCCACTCAGCGACAGACTAGCATTTTCTCTGAACTTACTTTTGCTGCTAGCACACTAGAGACCAGAAGGACTGAGTTCACATTGCTACTCCATCACAGCTGCAGTGTGTGATGGCAGACAAGTCACATAGAAGATTTTTCCCATCTAACAATATATATCTAATTTATGTTAGTTATCTAGATTCCAACTACACTTCCCTTCCCAGGGTAATGCGTCCCCTTCCTCTCATAGGTGGAAAGAGCTGCTCTGTGGGCATGATTACCTACAGTGATTATAGAGAGTGTTAACATTGTCCAGTTGCTGTAAAATGGCTTATATGACTACTTAGTCAAGAGAAGTCTTTGCCATAATCCTTCAATGTAATAAATAAAATGCACATGGCCCTGCTTTTCAAGTCAATACTGTACAAAACACTTGTGTAGACTACTTTTCAGAGCCACTAAATATCAGAGCTGGTAAAAATAATAAATGAAAAACAGTTTTCTTGGCTCTGTTCTTGGAGAAACACAGCTTGGATTTGATTTGCTGCTATTCATGAGGGTCACGCTGTGCTCCTTTTTCATGCATTTTTAAGTGGCTGTTAGCTTTTTGCAAAACATTCCCAGAACCTGCAAGTTTCATGGGTTTGTCCTGTAAGTGGATTATATTATATTTCTCAATCAACCCAGTAAAGGCTGCAAGTGCCAGGGAGCTTTTGCTATACACCTCATGGTCCATATTCAGAGCTCTTAGATGCAGTGAAGCAGGAGACATGTTCACTCTCTGTGCATTTGTATCAATTAACTCTTGCAGAAAATAGCTAACATTCACATACATTAATTGCTCATCACTTACAAAGACTATTCTGCTCTACAAAGCCACCAGGGTTTCTTCAGTTTTTCCAAAGCTTAGTAACCTGTTCAAGTTCAATTCCTTAAAAGCATTCGGGGAAATGCACTCGTAATGTTTGGTAGGACTGAAAATAAATAAAAAAAGTAATCCATGAACTGTGCTATTTTGCTCTCCAGAAGTAAAACACAGAAAGCATAGGAGGCAGTGCCAAATAGGGCTGCATGAGAAACAGCACGGAAGGGCACCTGCTTCCGAAGGAGGGTGTCCAACAGGGAGGGTGGTGATACGGCAGTGGGCTATTACCTCCCTCACAACCGGTGGCATTTGAATGCCTTTATTAGCTGAGGCCCTGCTGAGCTCATTGCCAAGTGACAAGGAATGCCGTCTTGAGGAGTGGGAAGGAAATACCAAGGGTGGGTGCAGAGTATCCTTTGCTGCTGAGGGGAGGGGATGGCTTTCTGATCCACGCATGCTCTCATCAGTTGATACTGGCTTGTTATTCTTCAGAAACAGGCTAAGGGCTCAATAAGATGTTAAGCCATTTCCTGAGAGAGGACAGGCTGAAGGGACATACCCAGTGCTGAAAGATGGTGAGGACATTTGCCAAAACAAGTTCTCATAAGTAACAAATCTTTCTTTAATCTTCTTAAATAAGAATTCAGAGCTGGGATGTCAGTGTTATTCCTGCACTGTAGAAGACCACAGGCCTAGAAGAGAACCCTCAAGTTTTGAGCACTGAATTAAGAGATATGGATTCCCTGAGCTCCCAGGGCAAGTACGAGGGAAAATAAGCTGTTAAAGAAATATGAGTCCCCCTCCCAAGCATGCAGCTTGCTGGCCTCCTGTGAAAATTGAGGGAGAATATCAGAAAAAGAGGTGCTGAGATCTTAGAGAACACAGAGGCAGTCGGAGACATTCCTAAATGGTCTTGTGAAAATAAAGAAGCTGGGGGGAGGAATGTATGAACCCCAGAAGCTTTGATGCATAGTTTTGTTTCAAATCTCTTAAGTTATCTATTTATTAACTGCGAGGCATTTTAACATTTCACAGCACCCAGGAATTTCCCTTCCTGGCTACAGGCTTCAGCTGCCCCCCTCCATACATAAGGCAGCAGGATTCCTGGAGCAGCTTCTCCAAAACTAAATCAAGTCCAAGCTTATTAGCACATGTTTATCACCTTAGAATACATCAACAGCAGTACAATCTGCTTCTGGGATGCACAGTTTTGCTAGACAAAACTGCAGAAGAGTCACTGGGGCTGTTTCAATTACTTCAAAATGACGACACTTAACTGCTTCAGACCAAAGCACGGCAAAAATCTTCCACTCTTGCTTTTTTTTCCTGGCACCTGGTACAGCATCATTCATGATTCACTGTATTGCAAATGCAATTTTGTTTTGAGGAGGTTTACTTCTATGGCTCACTAAGAGGCCTAATTGACGCTTTGCACAATGGCCCTGTTTTCTTTCTGTCTCTTGTTATATATAGCATAACAAATGCTACCTTGATTCTTGTAGTGAGTTTATGGATACTGAGCTGTTCAGACAAATCAAACTTTGAGCCCCAGCACTATTTTTTCTGAGAATATCCAAATAGGGAAGCAGTGCTGAGAAGTTTGTGACGTCCATTGTGTTGTACTGTGGGACTTGACTCTGTAAGGGAGTTCTCTAGAGGTGGGGTATTTGCAAGCACCCACCAGAGTAACCAGCAGGGCTCTGAATACTCCAATGCACGTCAAGGAACATACACTTAATTACATCTCTTAGTTGAATTTTGGCAATCTTCAACTGAGCCACAAACAGAAGAATGATGTCTCCGCTTTGCAGAGTGGGAAACAGCTGGGTGAGACAGCCCCACTCACTTGAGCATGGAAGGGAGCATTGTGAAGAGAATGGGAATTTTCAATATCTGAGTTCCAGTTATACTTGTGTAAGCAGGGTGGGAATGTCTCTGTACTTTGGATGTTTAATGATTATCACAGCTTTTGAAGTTAATGTAGAGATCCCAGAATAAAAATGGTATTTATGAATATAATTTGAACCCCAGTAAAACCTGTGGTCTAAGCCACAGACCACATTCTGCACAGATTTGATTGCTATGTTAACTTCAGCCGCTCCCTAGACAGGAGTTTGTGGTAGGTAAAGCTCTCTTTACCAACTGGGAAATTTAAAAAAAACTGATTTGAGAAGTATTAAACTTCTGTCACTAGACTAAACAAACCCTGCCTCTCTTCTCATTCATTTCTCTTCTTTCTAGTCTCTTCTGGTTGTGATAACTCATCATCATTACAGCATCTGAGCACTCTTCATAAATGCATGAATTAGTTTTTCCCCCATGTGATTTTTCCTCTCTTGGGAACAGGGAGGCAGTTGAAATTACATGAGGGGTTTTATTTTAAAATATTTATTAATGTATTTTATGACTGCTTACTGCATAAGGGCAAAGAACTATGTGTTGTCTACGTGTTGTATTTGTCACTGAAACTAGTGAGTTTGGAGGTAGTTTATGGATCCCACTGTACAGTGGGTCTTAAATCCACAAAGCTAGCTGTCCTAGCAGAGCTGCTAGTAAGATTCAGTAATGATCAGCCTATCCACTGGGCTCTCTTATCCCAGTATGAACCATAATTATTTGGTCATTGGGTCAACTTCTAAGATCTTCATCTAGCATAATTGCTACTCTTCCACTGACATCAACTAGGCTGCGTTAGTTTACACAGCTAGCAAATTTGTCCCAGTATATTCAAACTGCAGCAATTTAAAATATATTGCAATTTCTTTTCTCTGCTGGAATGCATCAACTCCTACAACTCTAGGAAAGAGCTATGAATTCCCCTTGGCTTACATGAGGATTTCAGATGAATGCTGACTAAAGCACCATGATTTGCATTTCACATTGGCACAGGCCTACCTTTTGTTTCCAGACAAATGTGGATTTAACAGTAGACTTGGGCATACAAAATTAAAAGTAGACATTAACATACATGCCTTTTGGTTTCATCATCCCTGACCTTATCATGTGACATAAATCCTACAGGCAGTTACTCTTAGCAAACAACATTACTGTTGTAAGTAATGTGTTGTATATAGTGTCAAGCTCAGAAATACAGAGCAAGTTAGCAGTGCGTGAATACTTCATTTATTTTATACATCTTAGACTGGTCTTACCATTGGAGATAGGGGTAGACAGTTTGCTTCTCTCCTTTTTGTTTTGTATTTAAAAAAAAGCACAATGCAAACAGAAGCCAGAACTGGCTATTTATATCAGCTCCATCGGAAGTGGTGACAGGTATAATTACAGAGGAGAAATTACAGGGCTTATTTCAGTGGCATTTCTCCTGCTGTTCCAGGGAAGATAAAAGATTGAAAGTGTTCCTGACATATCTCCAAAGCAAAGATGCTTCAGTGCACTGTTCAGGTTATTTTCAGGTTGATTAAAAGCTACCTTCTCCAGTCCTCAGTAGGGAACAGGCTGCATGGGGTTTGCCTGTTGGCTTGATCACCTCCAGGACACAGATGCAGGTAAGCCTAGAGCTTTTGTTGTTAGGATGGCCACTGCCAGGTAGGGAAACACTGTGTTTAACTCATCAATGGCTCTGCCAATTTGCTCACTCTGGCCTTCACCACTTTTATTTTGCCCATCACATACAAGATGTGGCTCTGTACTGAGTGGGAGCTTCATGCCAAGCTCATTTCTGCAAAAGCTTTGCAGAGTTGGCAGCTGTTTCTGAGTTGCATCTAACCTCAGCCAGCTTACCCAGTGCTGGAATGGTGCTGTCTAGTACAAGAAGCAGTCCTCAGGATTGCCATGAAGTCACCAAAAGCTGGGTCAGATTAAGACCCACCATACCATTTCCATTCCAATACCACAAGGACAGCAGACAAACTGACAGCAGTGAAGGCAGAGCAGAGTTAAGCGTTGCAAGCAGTGGAATTGGATGTCACCAGAGCTCACTGGTTCAGGGCTGCTCTGCAATGATTTCAGCATCCAGGCACATACCACTTCACAGCACTGAGACAGCTGCTCCCACTGCCACTGCTCCAAAACCTTTGTTAAATGGAGCACTATGCAAAGGTGCCTACTTGAAATTCGAAAAAACCTTTACAGTTCCTCCCAGAAAATCAAATGCTAAGGAGAAGACATTTAAAAGGCTCTTAACAGCAAGCTTAAAGAACAAGGAGTGAGAACAGAGAGCAACAATAGCTCAGTTGCTTCCCCTTGATTGGGTTGTTTGAAATAATGTTGGCTTGTTACCTAGCAACATAGAGCTTATTGCTGGGCTAGTTACAACCTAATTCATATTTGTCATAATTTGTGTAATCAGAACTGATCATAAATAAAGACTGAATACAATCAACTGACTTATGTTTGCAATTAGAATCAATCTAAATCAGAGAAGGACATTAACAGCTCAGTCGTCGGTTCTGGCTGACTTATTCCCATTCTGATACTTCCACGTGGATATTTACCATACCTTACTATAATCTCCAATTAGAGCTCTGGGTATATTCTTCAGCAAGACACATGTATCTAAACACAAGCAAAGGGCAGCACTATGCCTGAATTTGGCTAGACTTTCCCCATTTCAGGTATTTTGATTACCAACTCCCCTACATAATTCACATAATCTGAAAGAAATATTCAGTGCCGCCTTCCTTATCTTGCATGTCAGCCTTGAGCATCAGAGCTCCACAACCAGTGCCAAGTGCAGAGCTCACAGAAGTGACAATGCTGAATTACCTCAATACCTGCCCCGATATGTCTGCTATATAGCACCTTCACTTGCTGTCACTAAAGGCTTTGGTGGCATATGGGTAAACAGTTACACAGCAGCTCTCTTTACAGCCGAGCTATTACACACATACAGGACTCATCTGGCAGCTGAATGCCTATCATATCACCTGACAAAGGCAGCTGAGCAGAAAACTTAAAGGATCTGAGGCTGCTTAATCAAGAGATAAGATTAATGGGAAACAGTCTTCAAGTACCTAAAAACAAGATGCAGAGAACTGGTCTCTGTGGTGCCTGTAGATGAAGCAAGAAATCAGAGTGTGCAAGAAAAGGTACTCGGACAGCAGAGCACTGCTCAGGGGTCAGGACCAAAGAGCACAGAAACAGCACTTGATGAGGCTGTGAAATGGGATAGGGATTGCCTCGGAGTCACACTTGGCTGCCTGACTCCCCATTTGCTATGTGGGGGAAGTCCTTCAATTCTTGCACACTATCCCCAGTGCACATCATCTCTGAGAGTCAGTTTAAGTAAGCTGGCAGATGTGAGGACAGAGATCAAGTATGGCACAGGAACGTGCACAGCGAGGCAGACTCGCCTGCCCCACAGACATTAATTTCCCTGAGTTACTACAGCAGCTCCTTGTCCCAGAGACCAAACAGTCTCTTTGCACCTTTTCTACTCCCCCTATGTGGATGCACACAGAAGATGAGTCTGGCCTGTTACTCCCCACCTTTAAATTTTGTCCTTGGTGGATCTTTTCATTGCACAAAAGGAAATTTGTTTATATAAAAAAAATAAGTCTTCAGAGCTGCCTCTCTGCAGTACAGGAGTGATTTACAGAACAGTAGATTAATCTTTGTACCCCTTATGGTCTAAGCATCTTGCCTTGTTCTCCTAGCATGACTGCAGAAACACTTAGCTTTGAGAACTTCCTGCTCATGTGTCACATTCACAAACTTACCCTGCACTGTACGGAATAAGACTGTATCTCCTCCACTCCTTCACCCAAGAAGGGAAACCTTTTTCTAAACAGACGCAACGGATGATCATGCCATTAAATACATGCAGGTACACGAGGAGGGGCCCAAACACTACATTAGCCGGTGAGAACATTTGCTTCCTGCCAGGAGCAGGAAACTCACTGCAGGCTGTACTGTCAGGCTTGGGAGTTAAAGCAGGGCTCCCAGCCCCTTAGTGTTTTCCAAAAACCAGAGACACATGCAGCCCTCCAAAATGAAAGTAGACCGTACTCTCCGTACTGTCAGGTGTGGGCTTTGTGCAGGCTTCCCCTGCAAAGCTCAGTGGGCTCCAGCAATGCGGCACAAGTCATCACTGGCCTGGCTTTAGAGCAGGGCAATGCCTCAGCCACTGCTTGTCAAGATGTCCTCATTTCTCTCTTGCCATGGGAAAACATTA
This sequence comes from Limosa lapponica baueri, assembly GCA_002844005.1. NCBI lineage: Eukaryota > Metazoa > Chordata > Aves > Charadriiformes > Scolopacidae > Limosa > Limosa lapponica. The sequence goes on from KZ505965.1 coordinate 85,531, forward strand.
TCTAAATAGCCCTGTTTTTCTGGAGCAGCTTCTTCTGCAATGGAGGGGGAAGGTGGAAGAGTAAAGTCTCTCTGCTCTGGTCTCCTGCACTCGCATGAGGAAGGGTGGCCAAGTTGTTCCCATTTCCTCTGCCAGCTTCAAGTCACACTTCCCTTCTTTTAATGCCCTGCCTGGCCAAACAGAAACTGTGCCACCACAGCCCCCAGGAGCTTCCCCCATGGCATCTCACAACAGAAATGAGCTACCTACTCTCTTCTTCCTCCCCGCCCCCTCCTCCTTTGGACTGGAATAAACTTGGCAGGCCCAGCCAAAGGCTTTTCCATCTGTGCCTATCCAAATTAGTATAAACAAGAGATGTCAAAATAACTTGCCTATGTAACACTTGCTCCTCTTTTTGCTAACCTGGAATAATTTCTCACGGGCTGCAGCCATCACAAACTGCAGATACCTTAACATGGTGCATCACTGCTTCCAGCTTGTGGAAACCCATACAAATGCTGCTAAAGGCAAAGAGCTCAAACATACCTCCCACTCCCAAAAATTAACTCAACATAAATAAAGGTGATATTATATTCTTGTGACTTCAGACATGACCCAGGAGCTAAATTCATATGCATCACCAAGGTACTGGGAACAGACCAGACCACATGCTGAAAGCAATATGCATTTGTGGTAAGAGCGGCACAAACAGTGCTCAGGCCAGGTGTAACATGGAAGGAGGTGGCTCAGAATATCTTTCTCCTCCTTTTGGAAACTCTCGCTCAGCCCTTTGAAAACCAGCAGCAAAAACAGAGCAGCATGGCTTTCTGTAAATGACTGCACATACTGTCTCCTGCTGGGAAAAATATGAGATGCTGGGGAACGCGAGCAAAAGTTATCCTTCACTGGAGCACTTTCCAGGACCCATTCCAAAGGACACAAGGCTCCCTGAGGGCTATCACCATCCTCCTCCTCGAGGCAGGGGAACATCAGCAGTCTCCAACTACATAAGTTGCTTGGGAAGTGGACAGGCTTTCTTCCAGGCCTTGTAGGGTGGGCTTCCAAAGTAGCCCTTTCATGGCAGGACATTAGAGAAAGCAGGAGAGGCTGTTCTGCATTGTCTTACAGGTAATGCTTTCCACAGCTATGTCTTTGTGTCTTTCTGGAATAGTTTCTTTTTAAGCTGCAATTCTCCTGGGAGGAGCAGGACTATAGCAGGTCGTTGTACTTCTTAGAACCACACAAAATGTTCATCTGTAGATCAGCAAGTGTCTTGGCAGGATTAGTGTCCTGGGATCACCTGCCCAGCTTTCCTATTTGAGTAAGCAAAGACGACAGAGAAACCTAAAGATTCAGGTATGACCTGGACTAGGCTGAGTTGGAGAGCTGATTCTTGTCCTATTTCTGTCTGTGTAACCCATAATGTGAGGCACAAGTGTTGCAAGTATCTCAGTCTTAAGCCCATTTCCCAGCATAGTACTTATTACAGACTCTAATTTACCAAAGCCTGGACACTGATCTCTCCTGACCTGTTACAATTTGGCCTTCTGTACATGCCAAATCTAAATTACATCACCAGCCTCATGATAGCTGAGCTTCTCCTTCAAAGTTCCATCTTGCAAGTTCATACAGAATCTCAAATGCAGCCTCAGCATCTGCTCATTAAAACAAAACTGTACATTTTTTAGTCCTAAATTAGGGGAGGAGTATCAAAAAGATGTGGCCCTATTGAATCTTTGGTCTTCTGAGCTCTAGAGTTAAGTACTATTAATGTGCATTTAAAGCAATCTCACTGTCTCTGGGATTCTGACTCAGGAGCTCTGAACATCTGGTATAAGTAGCCCTTCTGCCATGAAGGAAGTTGGCAGGCAGGTTTGTGCATCTCTGGGGCAAGTTTGCAAGAGTCTGTAGCTAAAAGGATGAGTCTTATTAAACAATAAAAGTAATCCCATAGAATTCCCTTCATTCCAGGGAATTCCAGTTATTAAACAAAAATAGAAGCTTTAAAGAACACTTTAGCAGCCTCTGACTGATCCATGTATAGGAAGTTTGAGAAGGTGAAGATAACTGAAGACATTAACTGAAAAGCAAGTTTCTCATCACTCCCTGTGAAGCAGCTAGCACAGGCTACAAAGGCATGTTAATAACTAGACAGGGTGACAGATTTGACTGGCAGCCACTAAAATGAATACAGCAACCTGTCCGCAGGAGCCCTCAGCTCCACAATGGGGTTTCCCAGGGATCAGCTGGATCCTGAAAATCCGAGCACATATGGGGATTATTATTTTTTTTTTTTTGCCTTTTAACATCGATATGATTAAAAGGTAATTCTCCTGTTCTGAGAGGTAGACAATGTAGACATCTCCATTGACAACTCATTCTCCCATCACAAATCCTGCAAAGAAAGCATCTGGGAAACCGCATAAAATTTAAGCGCTTTGATAAGCACTTAGTTGAATTTTTTTGAAGGGTAACAGCTGACTGATAACATTTGTTAAAGGCTGCTCTTGTGTCACTTCTGGCAGAAGGATGGAGGCACTAAAGCTGTTAGGTAACTTCAAAAATTCACCCCATCAGCTCACTTTGTGCCACCTAGCTGCTCTAGCTAATTTTCTTTTGGTGGTGTTAATTATTGTACTGTCTGTTAAAAAGACATTTTCACTACCCTTCAATCCCATGAAATGACAGCAAATTGCTGCAGCAGGAGCAGTGAAAAGAAAACTGTTCCCCCCTTAAAAAATTCATAGTGATCTAAAAGGACAAGGAAAAAAGTCAATTTATTATTCACTAGAGAACATATTTTGTTATCCTGAATAAGCACAGCATCAGTACTCAAAGCCTGTCTGAAACAGCAGGGAAAGGGAGCTCACAGGATAACAGGTATTTATGCACTGCTTTTAAAAAGGAAGCAGATAGTGATGTGTCATGAATCTGAATAAGAAGTTTTTGTGGGCTTGTTTTTTTAAATCTTAAAAATTTTGGTTTGCGTTTGAATTTAGAAGTTTCATAAAATACTGGCTTGTGATTCTGCAGTTGGAATTAACATTGTCACATTGTGATGTGTGAGGTTAAAACTGACTCTCCTGTTTTACTTTAATGCACCAGCCGAGAACTGCAGCGGTTCAGCAGTTGATTGATGAGATGCTCGTACGTCACTGGGGGCAGTGGCATCTGGTAGGAAAGCAAGGCAGATGGATAAGGGTGGTAACAGCTTCAAACATCTAATTTTAATCTACTGCCACAAGCCTGCAGAGGCCCTAAATGACTTATACCTTGCCTAACTGTACTGAGATAGGCAGAGGGGTCCAACTTGCTTTGTTTAAAAGAAATAGTATCAAAATGTGAGTTTATGTTGGCACAGACTGGATGGGTGCAGGGGCAATCAATTACTCCAGGAAAGATGCTAAAGCAGCATGTCCATGCTCAACTGGCACACTATATTGTTTTGCTTTTTATAACTGTTCTTCAATAGAGTCACTTATGTTCGCAAAAAATGGTTTTCCTATGATGTTTAATAAAAATATTTTTCAGATAGAGTGGAAAAAAATCAGAGCTTTTTTTAACCAGGTGCTGACTAAGCCTTTACACATCTGAAAAGCCCCACTTAAATCCTATTGAAATTTTTACCCAAGCTGATCCAAACAGTGCCTGTGGCTTTGTGGTCTGGGGTTTATTTTGATTTGTTTGTTGGGTTGGTATTTTTGTCCAACTAACTCATACTCTTCAGTGTTCTTTTTGATTTTTTAAGGTAAGGTCTTTTGAATACACTTGCAGTGGTCAAAATGGAAGTGTGAAATCTCAATGCAAAGCCTGTTTTCACAGTTCTGTTGTGCAGGTAGAACATGTATGTCTTCAGCTGCACTGACTACTGCAGGTGTAGAAGAGTAATAACAGGTAGGAAATTATAACATACTACAAACAGCTTTGCTGGAATGGCACTGTATTTCTGACATTATCACTATATTTAATCCCTTTCCATACCCCACCAGCTGGTTAGGTAGGATGACATCCCTTCTACATACCATGACAACACATATTGAAAGTATCAGATAAAGAACAAAATTATACCATTTTGCTTCTCCTCTCTGAATCCACATCTGTGCACAACTCAGGCCTCAACATTGAGGTCTCAGACAGTGATGATTGTAATGTTTTGTCTTGCATCTGGTATCTGAATATTGTCCCCAGTAGATTTGGTCCAAGAAATATCTGCCCCTTGAAGAAGTAATCCCTATGACTTTTCTGGCCACTACATGCAAGAAAATTGCTTTATTTAATGCGAATTCAGGAATATGAAAAAAAGTTTTCTACAAGTATGAAAGAAGCCTTTTTGCCTTTAGGTACAGAAAATATTGTTACATATCCAAAAAACAAAACCAGTATATGCACTTGCATATACACATGGGCTGCTGCAGAAATTGCTACTATCACTGGAATACATAAACTAAAACAAGTGAAATTATGCAGCTGCTTCCTTATGAAAATAGCTTAAAATCATTGCATTCTTCCTGCTAAACCCAATGCATACCAAGTAAAACCAATCCCTTGCCTTCTGCACTTAGCTATGTTGTCACTTACATAGATAGCATTTCATCGCCTAAGCAGGAAACTTTATTCCTAAAGACACATTTTAATCCCATCAACATATATTAAATGCAGCTAATATAACTGTCATTATTGCGGTGTGGAGCAGAAAATTCTTTTATTCATTGAAACAGACATCATTTTTGTCTTGCATTTGAAGTAGTCGATGACAATAGCACTTCAACTCCACTAAACAGAAATGGGCCAAGAGCAAGCATATCAGGGAGATGCCATTACCAGAAGCAAAACTCCAGGATTCAGTGGAACTGCTCCCAGCTCTGGATTCTGTGACACTATTACAGCAGATGGGAAAATCTGTAGTAGTCTCTCATGCAAATTTAAAATAGGGAGATTTATTAAATGAAACATACTTAAAAATCCATCAGTAGCCCAGTCTTATTTCTGATAGTTGATTCAATTTATTCAGTGATATCTTATTTTCTGTTCTCCGCATACTGAATACTTTTTAGTAATATAAATGTTGAAAAAGTATGCTATCGTTATTGCCTAAGGATAAGGGAGGCAATGCTTCCAGGGAGAAGTCATACCTTTTAATAAACCAAGTGATATAGATGGAAAAAAATAGACTGGTTTTCAAACATACAAGACCTTTATCAATGGTAGTCCAGAGGTGCTGGCTACCCTTGTAATCAATTAAAAACATTGAGTTGGAAACAGGTCATACCTACAACCATGTTTCTCAACTCAGTTTAGCTTGATATTTGTTTCATTCTGTACCAGAACAAAGTACTTGTGCAGCCAAAACCTTGTACATTTTTAGGGCTATAATCACTGGTCTAAAGATACATTCTTTTCTTAGCCAATGACCCTCTGCAAAAAACAATGCCACACAGTCATACACTTTTACTCTCAAGTGTTGCCTGGGAGAAGTTGATTTTGACAATAGAAAAGAACAAAACTCTGGTATCCACGGCAGCAAGGGTCTGTAAGATGTGCAGCAAACAGTACATTTCTGATCAGTCAAAAAGCAATCTTAACGTCTAGCAACCTTGCTTTGTATTGAATAGAAAGTCTTATCTCTTGGTGCTATTTCTTCTAATTGTATCAAAAGACATCAATAGATGATACTGCGTTAATCTGTTCTTTATTCAAATTTTCATGTTCCCTTTACAATTAAGGAAATGTGTTGTTTCTTTTCCTTAAAGGAAAGCTTGAATTCAAAAGCAGTTCTGCAGCAGGTGAATTCTTGCCTGATACTATGTCTGTGAAAGAATTGCAGCCCCATTGGGTGGCCTGGATCTCCTACACAGCAACCCACAAGTGCAGCTCCTCTTGAGAGGTCCTGCTGGACTTAGTGGAAAATCCAAGGAATCAAAACTGGACCACAAAGCAGACCATACAATGTTGCAAGCTAAGAAACAGCACCATCAGGTTGGGGCTTACTGCGCATCAATGTGCACAAGGACAGGGGGAACATGTGCTCATGACCTCAAGGAATGGAGTAGGGGCATGAGAGTCCTATTAACAATCATTATTGAATAAGATGCTAATTTTCTTCATTGTCAAGTCTAAATTTGATCCAAAACTCAAACCCAAATGGAAATCCTTCTAGGTGCAAAGTTGTCTGTTCTCTATCCCTCCAGAAAAGGAGGCAGTCATTTAGGAGAGTGCTTGCAGCTAAATATAACTCCTACTTAGATGACTAATTTTATACTAGAACATCTGCTTAAGGGCTGGGGGAAAGGGATGTTAGACCTCTCTGGACAGCAGGAGTTATCTGGCTTTCACTCTATTTGCCTCAGTTATTCATCTGCAAAATGAAGTTAATAGCACACTTCCAAGAAGCATTGTGAAGATTACGTTGAAGATACTGGGGAAATCTGGTCTGCTCTGGATCTGCTAGGGGCTTCCTAACGTGCCTGAAAAATAGGGCAATCCCACTACATTATTGCTTGCAGTTTGAAAGCCTTGTCTACAGCAGTCAGAGTTTTTGCATGTTGATCACACAGTAAAGAAAGTTTTCATTATTGATATAAGACTTTGACCATTTAGATTTGTAATTGACAGTATGTGGACTGCAGTCACTGGAGCTGTACAACAAGTAAAGCAGCGGGAATGAGCTTGTATTAAGTTTGGTTGCATTTTCTGAAATCCATCAGAGTCCTGCTTGCTGAGCTGGTAGGAATTGGGGATGCTTCAGCAGCAGCCATGAGCGGGGATGTTTGAACAGGGAGTTCCCCATATGGCTCTGTACAAATCTGTGCTGGTCATAATGGGAGTAATGGTGCCGTCCCCAAGAGCAAGCAACAACCAGCCATCTGTAGTGAGATAGGTCACCACAACACATTGCCCATGTTCCAGATATGGGCACAGGAGAAAAAAAAGCATGATCTGCAGGAGACTCTCTTGTCACACTCTGTTTTAAAAGCTTTAGCAGCAATTTGATTATTTCATCCTTGACCACAAGCATGAAATTAACTTAGATCCTAACACCCTAACCAGCCAACTCTAGGATTTCAGGCAGATGTCAAAACTCCACGATGTGCACTGGCAAGTGGCTGTACTCGTATAAAAGTCTGCAGACAACTGCTGGTGCAGAGACAGGAGGAGGTTCAGCATAGGTGAGATTCAGCCCAGAGCATGCAGCAAAACTGTACCAGATGCTCTGAGCCAGCTCGTCTCCAGTTTACATCCACAGGTTTGGCCTTTGCATCTGTTACAAAATTAATTCTCAGCAAATGTGTCTTTGGAATCATTTGCTACAGTTCGTATCTACATAAACGGTATCACCCCATCCTAGCAAGTCTCAATTAAAAGCTGATTTGCTTTCATTAAAGGTCCTTACTTCATTCCTGCAATAATCAGTATTATCATTTGTGACCATTATTAATCACAGCCATATGGAACAGTGAATTGAGGGAGAAAGAACCACAGTGGCCTGAAAGTGGATTTACAGTAAATTGTTTTCTCATATGGAGATCTCCAAGATGCATTTTGTGATATTCTGACAGACAGACCAAAAGCCCACCAAGTGAATTTAATTTCATCCAGGACAGTTTCTTTCAACCTCCCACCTCTCCCCCTCTCATCACCCTCATCCCTCCTATAAAGTCCCATTTCTGCTTTCAGTTATTTCTCTTTGCTGTGCAGCATCTCAACACCAAGGCAGCTGTGAACACATTCCAGCCTGGGGATGGGTCAGTACATTTAGCAGTAGGCTCAGCTGGTCTGGGATAGCATTTGCTACCCTGCTGGAAAGCTGATTTCGTTTGCAGTGTTTCTTTATACACTCTGCAGATGTTGCCACTTCATCCCTCGGCCCCTTTCCAGACTCTTGATAAATAGTTTAGAAATCTCACCACTAAAATCCCCCACTGATCCTACTATTGATCCCAATTTCTAAGCCATGGCATAACTTTGCTTCTCACCTCATGCTTCTTTCCTGAGCAGCTACAGAAGTGCTTATTGATGTGGTGCAACACCAGCATTCATGTACCAGGGAAGTGCTCCAAGCATAAACATTTTGACATATACTGCCTGCACCCTAAGAGGTCTGGGATGATTTTACTCTGTCAATATACTGCCTCTAATATCCTAGATCTTTTACACCCAAAAAATCTGATGCATTAATCTTAGCTAGGAGGGCTGGGGAAACTACCCTGCTCAGCTTGAGTATTATGCCAGTGCTCACAGACATGACCTCACATACTGGTAACTACCTTGCATTCATGCCTTATTTGTGTTTCCCATGTTCTAGCACAAACATTTTGACTCTCAACTTCAGCCCAGCTGGATAAGTGGGAGGTGTTTTCCTTGTTCTAGTCTAGGTCAAATGTAGAATAGAAACATCATATCCAAAAGCTGGTGAGTCACCAAAGAACGCATGAGACCTTGGCCCAGTTTTCACCAGGTTGCATGGCTCCAAAAGATGTAACATCACTGTTATGGCATGAGATATTTTGAAACTGTTTCTGCAGTGCCCGGAGCCATATTTCTGAATATGGAATTATTACTTTCCAAGTTTAGAGATGTAGTCACTGTGGATTGCACAGCCATTACATGTGCAAATATAGTGAGTAATGAATGAAGTTTTCAGTGCAGGTCTAACAAAAACTTATACCCTATTCTAAATTCTATTCCACGAAGTAATTATTGCAGAAGGTCAGATCTCTGAGATAAAGAACAATTTGTGAAAAAGGTTCCCTTCTCAGTATTATTCAGCACCTGCCAAATCCAGCAGGAATCCTTCCACTGATGTTAATGGGCTTTGGGCAAAGTCCTCAGTTACCATACTTGAAAAATTTGCAAAAGATTTTCATTGTATTTCAAAAAAAAAAAATTCAGCAAAGATTTAATTAACAATAATCATTTCGCTTAAGAGGCAAATGGCAATGCTACCCCACAGAAGCTAACCAAAATATGAATGTTTTATATTCATGATTTAGAACAGACCCATGGCTAGATACTGACGCAGCAATGCTACCTCTGCAGCATTTAATGATACATGTTTTCATACAACAGTTTGTGCAGGGTTGGGTTCAAATCTTGTGAAATCAGGCATAAGCTCTGTTAACAATTTGGTGGGACACCATTCTCCTCCTCCTCCTCCCCTGGCCAGCTGGCATAGGGATTCCCAAGGCAGAACTAACCCAAAAGCAGAACAGGAGAGAGCATGAGAGATGCAGGAACTGGGAGTGAAAGGAGAAAGTTTGGCTGGGGAGATGTATCACTGGTGCATGCAATCTTCAGAAACAGGAGGATATTGCTTTTGCCATAATCCTACCCTGCTACTAAAGTTGCATGATCTGTTCCCCAAGTTATGGGCACATAAGGTGAGCTGCTCTGATATCCATAAGACAAAGACCTATGGCTCAGGCTGGTTTAGCAACAGCCACTGACATGGACTGTACATAGAAAGGGAACCACATATAAAGGGAATTCTCACCTATCCCCCTGTCAGGAATTTTTTGCCTTTGTATTTTGAGCATTTCACAGTTTAAAGGAGGGACAGAATTTGGCCTGTGGAACCTATTGGCACACATTTCCCCCCTACTTTTTTTAAAAAAAAAAAACACAAAAACCAAAAACACACACACAGAGCAATAGGGGTATTTTAACAGTTCACAGAAAGTTAAGAAAGGAACAAAGACTCTATTAAATGTTGTGGAGAAGGTCAGACTTCTGGTTCTAAAGTCTTTGCAGAAACAAAAGGGGAAACAGATAGCTTATTTCTTTTTTCTCCTTCCCCAAGGTGGGAAGTGCTCTGTTAGGTTATCCTTAGTCATTTTGATGAACTTTTTTCATTTTTGGATGTAGTTGGAACCTAAGGAAAGAGAAGGGAAGAAATATGGAGCTGCAAGAGGCAACGTTGCCAGAGGGATAAGTAATAAATCAGAAGAGAAACAAGTTCTTCTTGCAAGCTTGCTAGAATTTACCAAAAGGAAAACCTATTCCACAGCTTAGATGCACAAGTCTAACACCACTTGCTGATACAAAGGGTTAGTGTTCTTTACAGGAAGCTTAACATGTGTCTAGTCAAATAACAATGGACCCTACTAGCTGCATTTACAGCAGCCTCAGCTTCTGACACCAGAGAGCTACAGGGAAATAATGTCTTCAAGCAACTCTTCTAGAAAGCAGTTATTTCTGATTTATATTATACATAAACCTGCTGCTGGAGATAATTATGGAATTTTTTTTTTTGATAACCACACAAAAAGTTACCTGTGTTTCAGTGACTGGGAAGTGGCTTTAAGTCCTGGAAATAGTTAATGTGTATGTAATGCTGTCCAACTGAGTTTCACCAGACAGCCCCTGTGCAGTGTCTTCAGGGGATTTCTTCTATGGCTTTGGGATTTAGACACCTTCAACTCTAACATAAGACTCATTGCAGTAAGGACTTTTAAAAGCAGGGGGTTTCTACCCTTTAGGATATTTCATTCAGAGAATCTTTTTCATCTTACTTTCCATCTGTTAAAGGTTATTTGGCTGTCTGCTGCATCCTATTAATCAGAAGACTAAAAGGACCCATCAGCTATGTTGATCCAAGTGTCTTTTCAAAGTCTATTACTTTCAATTTATCTGCTCAAAGAGGAAGAGAATTCCCTTTCCCCTGCATGGAGCAAACATAGATCACTCAGACTGTAAAACAAAATATGAAGCTCCAAAGCTCAGCTTTTCTTCCATCCTCATTAGTTTTTTGAGTGGTTAAAAGGTCACGTGAGATGGAGTCTCAATATGGATTTTAGACCTTGATTAGAAAATATTCTAGTATTGAAGTTAAGCAGAAGCTGAGAAGAGTCAGAGAGCTGACTGCAAAACACCTTTGAATATAAATTCCTTGGAGCAGAAACCACCTTTTACTGTATAATGGCACACTGCTAGCCCAATGGGACTGAACTTTGTTGACCTCTAGATATTATGGTAATATATGCACTTTTTAAAAAGTCTGGAACTAAGGTTGACTAAACTCTGTAGAGCGAGAAGTCTCTGTTGCTCTGTGTTCGAACAGCATTCAGTACATTGGGGTCCCCAGTGTCCTATCCATACAAATGATACAAGACAAAAAGACTTGCCTAGAAATGCCAAAGCAGTGTCAGGAATCTACCACACACCTCAGGCTATCATAATTAAGTCAGACCAGGTTCTGCCACCACTGGCATGGGTGGGAGTCAGACACTGCATCATTTTTAGCCTCCTTTAATTCCACAGCACGAGTAAACAGTTATTACTTGCTGTGGGGCTAGAAGGGGGTTTTGACTACAGCCTCAAACACACTCTAGACTTGTAAGTAGAAGATTTGACTCTTGTAACCCCACCATCCCGTTGCAAGTGATGGGATAACAGCAACTGACCTCCCACGGCAAAAAGGACTGGAGGACCTCTCAGATCTGTCCCAGCCCTATTATTTAAGAATCTATTAGCTTGAGAGCAAAGACTTTCATCTCCATCTAGCATCACTTTCATGTGTTAATACATTTAAAGACAGATGAAGATGAATAAATGCAAGTTTTACTTCACCAGCAGACTCCTGAATTACTGGAGTGAGGGGTGTATCTTCTCAGCAGTGGAAGGGTATAACCAAAAGACAATATAGGTGCCTTCTTTCTTCTCCTTTAATCCATTTTCAGACATTCAGAGTTTAGTTTCCCCAGCTGCTGATACTGTAAAAATGTTGCTTGGCAACATGGTAACAGGGGAAAAAATCTTCAAAAACATTAGGAGTTTTTGTCCTTAGAAATGTACTAGTTCAGCACATCCAACCTCCTACAGATCCATTTTAGAGGAAAAGAGGCACAATGATTTCCCTCTCTGTGAACTAGTTCCAGCAGCCTTTAAAGCAAAGCATTCAAAATGGGACAGAAGGGGTGGCCTTGGATGCTGAAGGGGTGGGAGAGACCCCTACATGGGAGTTGCAGGCAATGTGTGCCCAGCTCTGTTCCCCTAATACTCAGAATTCATCTGACATCTCACACAAGACACATGTAGACATGGCATTGCCTTAATTGCACATGAAGAGGTTACATCTTCCTCCAAAAGGGTTTTGCCATAACATCCTATGATGCAGTGATTAGGTCTACCTGCTATTCACTCCCAATAATCAGACGCTCACTAATAGTTACTATTAAGGACATGATCGATCTGCTTGCAAAAGTGGCAATATCAAGGCAGAGAAGAAGGGACTGGGCTGCTGAAGACTTGCCAAACCCAAGGACTTAACTTCTCAAAAGAATTCTTAGAAGCAGTCACAGTACCTTAATGCTGGCCTATTGTGAGCAGTCACACAAGGAAAGAACTACCAGTTAATTGCTGCAACCAATACCCACTGAAGTCAACATTCACAGAAAATGTTACATTGTAAGGCCTATAGAGAATAGTTTTAAAGTTCACTGCTTTTCACCCTGTCTTCACTTGCACTGGAATTTCTTTATTATTGCACTGCACTTTTGACCTCCACAGAGCTATTTCTGATTTGTACTGCTGAATCATGGTTACATGTATTTATTATCCATAAGCCAGAACACAGCCTTACATCCAGATAAGATGTTCTAGTTTGTTCAAGGCAAAGAGTAAGTGATGTAAGTTCCTGCAAACACAGAATACAAGTACCAATATTTTTAAAGCAAGATCCCAAAGGGCATCTATCTTTATTTAGCTGGAGGTAAACAAGAGTTGAACACAGAAAGTTGTGATGGCAGCACAGAGACTCTTCAGCTTTGTATAGCACCATTTCTGTTGATATTAATGCAGAGATAAGAAGTCTAGATGGTTGTCTCATAAGATCAGTGTCAAAAGGTCTGCTGAGTTTGAGTCACACAGTTACCAAAACAGGGGGAAATACATTCAAAAAAGCAGATTCTAGAGTAAATGTCATACAGTATCACATATGCCTATAAACAGGAAAAAAATACACTGACATAATGTTTCTGATTACGGTGTTGTGTAGATCAGGAACAGCTCCCCTGAAATGAAGAGCCATTGGAAGGCAGCAAAGAATCTGGCAAAATCAGTCTAGACTTGGGAAGTCTTCAAACACTGTGTAGGGAAAGAAACACTCCACCAAAAGATTTGCTAACTCAAACTCCTGTTGCAATGCCAATTTAATTAACATGCTTAACCGCTTAGAGATCTCTAAGATTATTCACTGGATTGGCAGCCTTTTCTCACTGCTAATTGTGTTACCTCACAGTGAACAAGAAGGAGATGAATGAGTACAGTAGCCCCATCTTTTCCTGCTGAAGGAGAAGAGTCACACCAAGTAATTTGACTTTGACACACTGTCTTGTTTTCACAGGTTTAGTTTATATAAATAAACATGTGTGAGCTACCGAAAGCTAATGAGCTGGATGGCAGCAAAACGAAGTCCTCCAGTGGCTGCTCACGGCACAGCGACTTGGCAGCACTTGGTGGTACAGCCATCCGACACAGCAAAGCTCAGTGTACCTTCCAAAACACCACACAGTCAGTGCCACGCGTCCTCCGTGCCTGGACAAGATCCTTGTGTGTAAACACTCCCCAGAGGCTCTGATTAAACAGAAAATCTCCCTAGCTGAACCACTGCCATGTTAACTCATTTCTTGTTTGACCAGCACTTTGACAACAGAAGGGGACAGAAATACAATGGCAATATTGCAGAGCCTGAGGTTAAAACTAACAGAACACATGATACTTAAGGGATGATGACGACATTCTTCCTTAAAGAGCCTGATACTCCCAGATTAGTGCATCTGTTTATATTGAGGCTGGAGCGGCCAGAAGGGAGACTATCAGCAGCATAAAAAGGCACTGAATGTTTTGGGTCCTTGGGGTCTTTCGTGCTTTGAGAAGAGGCCTCCAGCTATGCCAAGGGACATGCTTGCAGTTCCTTTGACTGTGGAGATGGTGAGTTTGGAATTGAGGGCAGCCTTAGGGCTCCTCTGTAAGTACAGTCTAAATATAAACTTGCACCCATGGATTCACTGGAGGCTTCAATGCCAATTTCAACCTTAAATGTCAATGCAAGATTAAATGTTCAAGTCAGTAGTGACAGCCTGTGTCTCCTGGAGATATGCATATGTCTAGAGGCACCCAGTTCCTTCAATTTAATTGCAGTGGCCATTAGCTTCTGTACCTCTGCATAAGGGACAAAGGAGAGCTAAAGGCAGCCACCAAGCTACTGACCCCCTTCATCTCATTGGCACCCAGAATACATCACCACTTTTCAAAGGAAGGAGGTATGTATAGCCCATACCCTGCCTGGCTGCTGAATGTATACCTGAGACACTCCTACTGTGAGATTGCCTTAATCCCAGGGAAGGCCAATCATTTTATTTCACTAACGAAGTATGGGTCAACTATACCAACATTTTAAGCAGATTTATTCCTGACATGCTCAGTATTTTCATTGAAAATATTGGTATAGAAAAGCTCGTTTTTTAATCCCAACATGAAAGACAAATTGTAATTTCAGTACAAAGTTAGCAAAGCTCTTACTCAAGTGGTATCAGCAGGACTTTCCCTGTGAGCCCCAAAACACCCTTGCCTGAATGTAGTCATGCTTTTAATCCAATTGACATTTCTAGAGGATCTTTTCCAGGTTCTCTATTCAGAGGGGAGAAAAGTATCACTCATTAGGCATTTAGGAAATGACCAAACTAGGATGATCCACTGGTGCCTCCCCACCATCCACCATTCCCAAGGGGAAACGGTTTTCTCCCAGGCTGAACCCCAAAGCAAAACAACTTCTGCAGCAAAGCAATGCTCCAAAACCAGGAAGGGGAATAGAATTCTAGTGAGTTTCTAATTACTATCTAACATCATATAGTTGTACTCTAATTCCTCTTGACCAAACCCACTGAAGCCTTTGCTTTCAGAGGCAGTATTTGGAGACAATAGTAACATACATGTAACTGAGGTCTGACTGTCTTTACAACCTATAATACCATTACAATGTCCCATTATGTGCATTATGACAAACTGAGAAGGTCTTAAGCTGGAATCATTGAGCAAAGTGGTCTGTACTTTAAAGCTCTACTGCTCAGTAGAAAAGTCACATTTAAAAATAAAATTCTGTTCCAAAAAAGCTCAAGTTTTCAGCTCTTTATTCCTGGTAGGAATTAGCTTATCAAATTGCTGAATGTTTTACTCTTAATAAGTATGTGAATAACAAATCATTCTCTTCACTGGTTATTAGTCCTATTGAATAGCTCCTAATGTATCTTATTCTTTTCGGAGTATAAAGCTTGGCAGACTCAACAGAGGAACATCACCACAAAAAAGGAACAAGACTTTGATGTTCCAGATGTGGGAAACAGTCATGCAGAGGCACAGACCCAACATTATTCTACATGTGGATTTTGCAATTTGCACAGAGACAAGAGGCAAGTGCCTTCCCCTCTCCCTCAGTTACACCCATGCAACACAACTGATGTTGCACTGTGGTTACCTGAAACAGAGCAGATTTTGCCTGTAAACTAACTGAAAAGAACCCAGAAAGCAAC